>VMDO01005431.1:76183-112188 GCA_007922755.1 Pedetes capensis | reverse complement strand
TTTAGAATTTAAAAAAAAAACTAATCTGTATGCTAGTCATACATAACGAATATCAAGGAACTACTGGCTCTGCTCCTCTCCCTTCAAATCTTTCCTTCAATTACTACTACATCCACCTCAGATTAGATCTACATTACCTCAAGCTTAGTATTCTGCAAAAGGCATATTACTGGATGCCCTCCACAAATCTCTCCCAAGTCTTCAATCAATCCTATCTCCTAGAGTCTGCAGATTAACCCTTATAAAGGCCATAGGAGATCATAGTTCATCCATATTAAAAAAACTACATATGTACACTGCCAGTTGTTCACTCTGATGTACAGATCCTCCACCACCTTATTTCAACACACCTTTATAGACCAACACTTCCCAGTAAGCATTTGCAAGAAATTGTTTCATAGAATCCTCATGTATTTTACTAAAAAGAATTCATAATTAAATAAACAAGTCTAAATAATATTAAATACATTTTTTACTAGAAGACTTCTCAGAATCTTTAAATATCTAATGTCTGAAAATCTCCAGGAGGCAGATATAGTATTCAATGTTTCCAAAACTAATTTCACCAGAGAAACCTTTCTGTGCATATCATCTCTTGGGACTAGTATCCTTAGGGAAATAAACTATGCCTTAGTGCTTCCCATAACTATTCCTCTGATTTCTGCCTCTACTCCTTGGACATTCTAGCTTCTTTTTCAAGGATATATTTTCTGTTCCAAAGCGTATCAGTATTTATCAATTCCACTGTCTTTTAAAGCCAAGTTCAAATACCAATTCATTTTAAAAGCTCTTGCTGAGATCCCTAGCTAGGAGTAACATCTCCCAGAGAACACTGATTCTACTTTGCCTCAGTGTTCACTACTTTTTCTACTTTCTATTAAAGCTATTTTTCTAGTATTTTACTCAATCTCTTTAATCCCTTTGAAAGCAGCATCTGGGCCTTATCCATCTTTTTATTCTTCTTAGCACCCACCAACGGGACTTAATTATGTAAGTGCAAATTTCAAATATAGCCTAGGTCTTATAACTTCTTATAATTCTCTAAAGCCTCTGTCACACATCAAGCTTCTCCAAATGTTTATTTGTTTTGTTTGCTTACAGAAAAATGAATTAAAAGTGTCAGCATTTCTAATACTCACTACATATTTAAAATCATATAGGAACAAAATCTAACACTTTCAGAATAAAAGGTTGCAGTTTAGAGTTCTGAATATTTTGTCACTTCATCTGTCATTTTATAATCCATTTGTTGGTGGAGGAAGTGAAAAAAAGGGAGAAGTATCTATCCCTGCATAAGACAAACATAAAGTAATTTTTTTCTCAACTTACTTGAAATTAAATACACAATGTTCTTACTATAGGGAAGAACTGTGAAGGAAATTTTTCCTTTTTTAATAAACTGATATACACTCAAGTTTGCAGAGCCGTGACTTTTCTTGGTATTCATTAATTTTAACTTTTTAATAAGGGAATCTACCAGCTAACCAAGATTGCAAATGGTGAGGCAAAAAAGTTCTCCTTTCAAAACAGAAAACACCAAAAATTCAAAGATTGCAATCTTCCTTTAATGCATTTCCCTCTTGTATGTTCTAACCTGCATTAGTATTGAACAGGCACATGGAAAGTATATTGGCTGGCATGGATTATATTGATAATAATAGCAGCAATATGGGCTAGCACTATAACTCATTGGCAAAGCACATGTCTCACATGCACAGGCTGTGGGTTGGATCACCAGCACTGTGCAATAATAATAATAACAGCAATGATTTCTAACACTATCACTTACTATGCATCTTAAAGTACTTATATTCTTCATGTGCATGATTTCTTTTAACTCTCACAATAACGCTAAAAAGAAAGCACTATTATTACTTCCACAAAAAACAAAATCTAGGGAGATGTTACATAATTAATCCAAGTTTCCACTGCCAGTAATGATAGGATTTTCATCCAAACAAACTGTAAGCCACTAGGTTCTTTTGTTTGGTATCTACTAAAGTATTCAAGAAATACTGTGCAATCACATTTCCTGGTTACAGAACACTCCCATTAATGAATATACTTCTTCTTGCTGTTACTGACTGTATGAAGATATGCCAAGATATGGGAAAGCAATGTCTGTCAATGATATTGGAAAGCAGTATCTGTCTCCTTCCTAGATGGGCTAAGTATGACTTCTAAAAAGAAAATAATATAAAATATAAACATGATTTTCAAAACCCTTATAACTTTCAATTTACTGAATCCATTTACTGCTTTTGTGTCTCTCAAAGTAAAATGAAATCTTCATCAATTCCTGGATGACTGCCACACCAGAATCAATCCCTTGTCCTAAACTCCTCCTTCCACCCAGCCTCCCCCACCCACTGTCAACCACAATCATAGGCTAGCAAGATGGTGTAAAACTCTTAGCATTGTTCTTTCCATATACAGTGAATAAGAAATCATATAAGAATCTGCAGACAGAGTAGACTGGCATATCCTCTTTCTAAGGATACAGTAGATTAAATTTCTCAGAGGTAGGAGTGAGTCTATTCTTCAACTGAAGTATTAGCTGTTCAAAATGCCAAAGCAGAACTATCCCATCATCAAGCTTCATACCCCTAGACATAGGAAAATAATTACAGCAATCTAAAGACTCTCATCATTACTACTACAAAGATTGTAAGCCTACTATTATGTACCCTGCAATCTTTCAGTTTGTTCAGTAATTATTTATTAAATACAAGCACTATTCTATGCATAATGAGATCAACAAACACAATGAAATGTTCATGGAGTCTACATTATACAAGCAATGGCAGACAGATCCAGCAATGTAATGAAGAAGGCTAGAAGGGATGCCTCCCTGAGAAGCTGGGATGACTAGAAGATGTCAGTGCTAAAATCTGTAGTTAAGAGCCATTCCAGGCAAGCAAACAGCAACTATACAGTACAAAATATAAGAGCACCCATCATCCTGGGAATGGAACTGATAGGAACTAACTGTGTCAAATATGTGCCCAAGAAGAGACTAATTATGGTTCATCAGGTGATAAACCTATGACCTCATGTTAACTATTATATTACATCACTCCAAGTAACTGAGCTATTTACTAATACCAAAAATGTCTTGGTTTCTTGAGAAAATGGAGGTTCATATTCCTATTAATTAAAATAATAATCATCTAGAAATAGGGCACAAGCATTTACATTTTTAGCAGCATGTCCAGACTATGAGGGAACAAAAGTAATAAAGTCACTTCCAAACTGACAACAAAATAAAATATAACAACTGAAAACATCCCCATCATCTCACTATAAATACATCCCACCTTATAGTGCATTCCAGTGCATTGTAGAAAGACACAGGAGAACGGAAGTGTTTTAAAGGAGTATCTCTGTTTCAGAAAAAAAAACCTAGAGCCCCTCCCCTAAGTTTCTCTTAGTAGTTCAGGATGTAAACTTGCTATACTCAGTAGGGTTTGCATAATTAATTAAATAATTTCTAATTTGAGAGATTTACAATAATAAAGATCAAATATACTGAGGACATCCTCCATGATGAAATACGTTTGTATAATCATCAATGCTGTAAGATGTATCCTAAATTATAGAAGCTATTTTCATTTTTAATTCACTTCTCAGGTATGAAATTGTATTCATAAAAGATCACATTTCAAATTATGGTGGTTTGTTAGAGATTTTATAAGTGATTATAATGAAAATATCACATGTGGGAATAACAGGGGTCACTTTGATGGATGAGTTTGAAATTGGGTTTGTTTATATACTATGAACAATTTAAGGAAGAAACTTAGATTTGAAAATGATAGGTTCTACCAACTCACTTAGCACTGATTGAAAAAATAATAATAACAAAGCTGCAAGAGTATAGTAATTCAAACTCTTAGCAAACTTTAACAACAAGACAGACCAGAAGAAAGCCTTGTTCCACAGTTATTAGCCTCTTAGTCTCCTTATCTGTAAAACATGAATTAGACTTTATCTTGCCCAAGATTATATGAAAAATTATATGAGCATTGAATTTAAAGTAACTAATGAAGAGAGTAACATATATTAGGAAATCAGTGCATGTTAGTTCTCTCTCCAAGTTATCCTCTTTTGAATTCTGTCTGATTTTATATCATTCAGTGAGCATTTACTGAGTATCCCTTATATTCAGAAAGTATATTAAGTGCTAACGATGATGGCCCAAACAATAGCACAAATGTTTTACACATATACAATAATAGCAGAAAAGTTAGTAAGGACAAATAATGCAGCATGGTGTTCACAAAATAAAACATAAACACACAAATAACTCTGTTGAGGTAAGAAACACAGTAAGGAAAAAGTTGCAGAGATTTGACCTTGCAAAATAAGCAAGAATTTGTCATGACATAAAGACAAGAAATCCCAAGTCAGGAAAGAGGAGACATTGATTCAATAAATATTGATTCAGAAGCCTAGTTTGTGCCAGACTGTGAACTGGCACCATCCACCCCAAAGCAGAGACTTGAAGACATGAACATACCTGGTGTCTTCCAAAAAGAATAAGTATCTACTCTATACTCCACCTGTAATGACTATACAACAGACAAATATTTAAGTAAACTTTTATTGAACATGTGATTTTTATAATACTCAGTTACTATGCAAATATGCAGAGCTTGTATTGTATTGAGAATATTTTCCTACGTTAACTCTAAATTTTATATAATACATAGTCTAAAATATGAGCACCTGATATCAAAACCATATCTAAAACATTTTGAAAAAATACAACATATCTTGGTGAGCATTCTGAAAATGTCTTATTTAATAAGTGATACATAGATTCCAATCTTTCTAGTTTAACTAGTGGTCTTATTTGAGGAATTAAAATGAAATCACTTATTTGAAGCATGCTTTAGCAGCTAGCAGATGCCTCACACAATGTAAAGATCAAATCACCTTAAATTAAATGCTATTTTAGTTAGGGAAATTTCATTATAAATTGGAAAAGCCAAAGACATGTTATCAAAGATTCTAGCCTTCTGCTGGATTTAATTACTTATTTTCCTTTTCATTTTTAATGAAGCAACAATCACTTACATAACTTTATTTGGGTCCACAGAACATAATAAAGGTTTAATATGGGATGTCCTTTCAAATCACAAGTACCAAATAGTAAAACTGGTTCCAGATATAAACAATGGAGAGAGATAAAGATTATTAAGACTTGGTCATGACAGAAGAACCAAGTTAGGGTGGCATTTCATGAAAAAATGTACTATTCTCTACCCCTACCTCTTTTAGAAAAAGTGGAATGATGTGATATTATATATTTTCTTACTCCTGATACAAAAAGGCAATGACAGAAGCCAGAAAGGAAGACGGGAAGAAAGGAAGGAAGAAAGGGGAAAGTAGAAATAAAGGGAAATAAATTTGTTTAAAACATAGCCCCTTACAAATTTGTAACACAATTTGTTAAAATTGTCTTAAATCACTGCAGATTACCAACCTTATACCTACTATTTTCAAAATATTGTTTTTGAATGCTCAAAATAGGAATTTAAAAATCCCTCTGAAAAACAGGCAATGCTCCTGATTTATAAAATATGCAGATTGTGATAAATGCTATTATATGAACCTCCAGGTATATTTTAAGTAGAATTCAGTTTTCAATGAAAAAGAAAGCTGATATAAATTAAAGCTCTTAGAAATTACTACTATAATACCAGTTCTTAAGAGATAAAAGGCTAAATATTTGTCAGGATTTTTGTTGTTGTTGTTGTTCAGTAGAAACCCAAGACCTTGCACTTATTTTTCAAATGTTCTACCACTGGTCTGCACCCCCAGGTTATTTTTCAAAAATTTTTATTTAGAGTCAGGGTCCTGTTACGTTACACAGGCTGCCTCTAGCCTCCAATATAGCAATCCTCCTGCCTCCAACCCCCCAGTCACTGAAATTACACGCATGTGCCATCATGCCCAGTTTATAGTTATTTCTTGACAACTTAACATGCTTCATGTAAAACTGTTAAACCATTTAAACCCATTCCAGTCATCATGGCTGTCATCTCTTCTCTAAATCTTACAAAAAATACGCCTATGTACCTGTTTGATTCTCGAGATGAAACTGCTTTAAGTAAGTTATCAATTCAAACAGTAATTATCCTCACAAAGAGCTCAGTTCAGTGTTTTTAGTACAGGTATGAAATATGAGAATGCGAACTAATATTACTTCTACCATACAGGTTTTTGTGTTTAAAAACACATAAAACATACATATATTCCTACCTAACACAATGTAGTTTATTCAACTTTACTTCTATATTTTTATTATTAACTTGCATTTAGTATTTATCTTATTTTAAATTTCTTTCCCTCAATCCAATACTTGTCTTCTGATTTTGTAACCACAGTTTATTTTATTCTGATTTTAATATTAAAGATTTTTTTCCTTTGTTCCTTATTGAATATGCATAGCATTTTTCAATAGTTTCTTTTTTTGAGATATTTATAAAAGTATTTTTACCCTCTATGAAAAAAATACTAAGAAAGTACTTGGCAACAGCAGAGAAAATCACATGAAAACACTCCATAAACCATATGAAGAAGACAGAAAGACATCTTTATTTTGAATGGTTTTGTATTCCCACACCCTCCATATCAAGTCAGATATCTCTTAGGCTAACATTGAATCTTAATCATGATTAGCCAATAGTGCTGCACTTGAACTAATGATCCTCCTGCCTCAGTCTCCCAAGTGCTGTGATTACAGGGATGTACCACCAGGCCCATTCTTTATCCATTTATATGACAGTATAACATATAGGTGGCTGGGGTTTAGCTCAGGTGGATGAGCACCTACTCTGCACTCTCTGAGGACCCAGGTTCGATCCCCAGCACAGCAAAAAAATGGGAGAAAGACATCACAATCCACTCCCAGAGCAATCCGGAAACAATCAGCCATTGAAAACCCTGAGGATAGCTATGAGCTGGCCCAACTCGATGGCACCTAACAACAATATATGAATTACATGGGTAAAATTATCCCAGCAGGCAGATGACAAACTAGACTACAAAACAGCCCACGTGAATAGAAGCAAAAACATTATCTTGTCTCTGGGACAATTCACAACCTTTCTACCGAGGCAGGTGAATGTGCTAAAAACCATGGTCTCTGAGCACAATTATACAATTGTGGCTTTTTCTCCTTAGCAAATGAGCCATGGATAGATAAGAAGGCACATGGGACTTTCCTAAATAAGCCTTTTTACTCACTTTCCCAACAACTCATAATAGAGCATAACTAGATACTTCTGAACCTTCCTTTCAGCTTATTTTGAAAGATTCATGCAGAGAGCTGAACACAGTGAATATTAGCAGAGCAGATCCTACCATTTAATAGCTATATGACCTTGAACAAAATGCTTAACCTCCTGAAATCTCAATTCATTTACTTTCTACATCAGTCAGTCCTAGAACGTGACCCATATATTCTTGGAAGTACGTCTGGCATTTAAAGAACTCAATAAATGTATCTAGTTTTAAAAACACATACCAATTCATATTTAAAGTAATAGAATCTCTCTTATGTTGGACTATTCTAAAATAAACTTGAATAAGTCAAGTATTTCACTTCAAGAAATGAACTTAAATATGAGACATATGGAAGCCTCCCCAATCTGTTATCTTTATGATAAAAAGCAAGAAAATACCCATGTTTGAAATCCTCCCAAGTAGTTTTTACAGTTGTTTAAAACAATCTGATATTTCAAAAGGCCTGGCTACCAATAGGCATCCTGACAGGGTCAAACATGTATAATTGAACTATTTAGTCTTTTGATGATGAAATAGCTTGGCTTAAGGTATACTGTACATCTATTACTAATAGTATGGATTTGCTTAAATTTAAAAAGAAAAAAAAAAAAAACACCTTTCATCTTGTTGTGAAATTGATCTCAACATAGCCAGCAGCTTAGAGCTGAACTTACTACAGCATCCAGGAAAAGGCTGGGCAAACACAAGGTCATATGGAACAATCTGGGTCATCTAATGAAAGCAGAAGAAAAAGATAGTTTTCTTTCCTGTTGATGGATGATTTTAAAGCAGTTCCTCATCTGTTACTTGAAAGGGAAATAATGACAACCATCAGAGACTACTCTTAGGGGACAAGTCACAATGAGTTGATATAATAAAGGGTAGGAGAGAAAGTGTGACTATTTGTGAAGGAGTACAACTCTCTAATATTATAATAGCATAGCCACTGTGTGAAACTAAACATAACTTTTCAGAAAAGCCAATACTCAGAGATTATAACAAAAGCAAGTTGTATTCTCTCTAGTTGTCAAAAGTGTTCTAATAAAAATGAACTCTCAAACTACACCAGAAATAAACATCATGGCATCATGACTGGTTGTAGTACAAGAAGGGATGTCAACCAACTGGTCAAATTCTTCAGTGAACTGGTAAGAACTGTACTTCTTAGAAGTTTTGGAGAGCTACAGGTAAAGTGTGCTTGCAGCCATGCCACTGTGGGAGCCAATCTCACCAGATCTTGGAAGCTAAGCAGGCCCGGGCCTGGTTAGTACTTGGATGGGAGACCGCCCGGGAACAGCAGGTGCTGGAGGCTTGGGAGATGGACCTGGCAGCCCATCCCCCCCAAAAATAATCTGTCAGTGAAAACTGTATGCGTAGCAGAGAAGCACTGAAAATAGCATTTCTCTTGTTGTACATATGATTACTATGAGTCAGAGACCAACTAGACAGCACCTAACAATAATAGGTAAAGCCTCAAAAGGATATGGATAAAAATCACTTCATTCTTGGATCTCAACTAACATTTTTTTAAAAAAACAACATCTTAAATAATGATAAGTTTCTTAGGATAGTTCCCAGAAGACTGGTAGGCTTTAAATGCAGTTTCAGAGTGTAGTTTAAGTTTTCTGTATTAAAACTGAGAAAACAACAAATAAAAAAGTACAATACTAACAACTAAAACAGTAAAATGATGGAACTGAAGGAATCTTGTAAAAGTATATTTTACCTGCTGGAGCCAAAAGCAAAAGCAGATTTGAAAATTTTGTGGGGGAGGAATAGTTAGTGATCTATGAAATTTCTAAACATAACTTCTGACATTTTCACTTACTTTAGAAACTGGTATAAAGCTACTTTCTCTAAAACAATTTATCTTTTCCATGCTTTAAGTATATACTGACACTAATTCCATCAAATGAGATTATTTATGGCAATTAAATGAAAAGGTGCACTGGCAGCTAAATAATAAAAGCTAACAATGACTGATATGCTGAGAATTTTACCTGCATTATTTTATCTTATTTTATTTTACCCTTACATTGTATAGGAAGCCAAGGCATAGAGCACAAGACAAATTGCCCAGATCCTCAAGGAGAAAGAAGATTAAAACCCAGGCAGTGTTTGTCTTCCTGTGACAGGAGTGATTCCACTTATGAGTTATTTAAAATAGTCAAATTCAAACAAATAGAAAATACAAGGATGGCTGCCAGGTTCTTAAAAGCGGAAAACAGGAGTAGTTGTACTGTGGGTATGAAATTTCAGTAAGTTCTAGAAATCTGTTTTACAACATTGCGCTCATCGTTAGCAATACAGTATCATACACTTAAAATTTTGCAAATTTACTCTGGTAAATGTTGTTAAACAATAAACAACAATAAATAAATTTAAACAACAGGGAACCCCTAGAGTGATAGCTACTATTTTGGCCATAATTTTAGTGACAAGGTAAGCAAAGGCAAGACAACTGCGTAAAATGGAATCAAAGATGTTCTTCTTAAAAAGAACAGAATGAGAATACTGAATGAGTAACAAGTAGAGAAATAATGAAGGCACACCCCAAAGTAACAATGTGGGCAGGGGTGGTTCCTGAGGGGGAGAAGAGGAAGTACATAGGACTATTGTATAGCAGATGAACCATGAGAGTAAATAAGTGGAACTTAAAATACACAGCTTCCCACTTTGACAAGAAGGCCATTCCTAGGTGGCCAAGGTACAGAATATTTACATTAGCGCTGATTCACTGGATCAAGCCTCCTAACATCACAGGGTTTCTAAAAGAGAGGTTTGTATGTGAATGACTCCTCCCCACCCCACACACACATACTGACATTTCCCCCTCTACTCGTGTGTGAAAAAATAAATAGAAATTTGGCATGCTACTTCTGAACAAATGCCAATCCTTGGCCATGGCTCTTCACACTACATACTGTACGCCTATACATATATTACCACTCTAAAACCATAGTAATTCTTCAACTGTAAGCTGCTTCTTTGAAACGCAATTGCCAGCAGGGATTTCTCTTAGAAGAATATGCTTTATCACTGCCAGGGCACACAGAAGTTTGAATTAAGGAAACAGCTGGCTGCTTGCCACAGGCAGGGAAATGAGGAGAGAGAGCCAGTCAGCATTCATCTCTGTACCTCTGTCCAAATAACTACTTCCAGCTCTCTTCATCTGCCTTCATCTCATCTCTTTTGATTTAGGGATCGAATCAAAGGGCTTTTACCCATCTCAAATGCAATACAGTAGTATCAATTTATAACGACATATGAATTGTGAACTGGGGCAGCCCTGGGTGCCAGGTTAGGCTCCAAAAAGCCTATAGACAAAGGAGTTCAGACTCTAAGACAGAAACTTGAATATATTACCAAACACAAGTACCACAATTTAAGATATTACTGATCAGTTACTTATAAATTAATCAACAAATAAGGCTTAGCATTTATAGAGGTTCTAGTGGTCTAGGCACACAATGTTTTTATTGTTGTTAGGTACCATCAAGTCAGATCTGACTCATAGCAACCCTATGAACAAAACATCTCAACAGTGTGTCAGGCACACGATCTTATTTAAGCCGATTGTTGCAGTCACTGTGTCAATTCATCTAGTTAAGGGTCTTCCTTTCTTTTATTGATCTGTCACTCTCCCAAACATGATGTCCTTTTCCAGGGGTTGGTCCCTACTGACTACATGTCTAAAATACAACAGATACAGTGGAGATATGCTTGTTTCCAAGGAGCACTCTAGATACATTTCTTCTAGCATGGATCTGTTGGTGCTTTCAGTAGTCCATGATATATTCAGTATTCATCTCCAGCACCATAATTCAAAAGCATCAATTGTTCTCCTGTCTCCCTTATTCAATATCCAGCTTCCACAAGCATACGATCCAACTGAAAATACCATGCCCTGAGTCAGGAGAACATTCATCTTCAACGTGACACCTTCACTTTTCAAAACTTTAAAGAGTTCTTTTGCAACAACTTTTCCCAATGCAATGTGTCTTTTGATTTTTTGACTGCTGCTTCCATGGGTATTGATTGTAGAACCAAGTAAAGCAAAATCATGGACAACCTCAATCTTTTCTTTATGTATCTTGAAGTTGCTTATCCAGTTGTAAGGATTTTTGTTTTGTTGATATTCAGGCACAATCCATAATGAATGTTGTGTTCTTTGATCTTCATCAGTAAATGTTTCAAATCCTCTTAAGTTTCAGCAAGCAAAGTTGTGTAGTCTGCCTAATGCTAATGAGTCCTCCTCCGATTATGATGCCACATTCTTCTTCTTCACACACAATAGATACCTCTAATCTCTGCATCAATTCTGGGAGGTATCTAAATATTATCATATAATTATTAAATAATAATGAATCATAACTTTGGGACCTCTAATCTTATTTTTTCCAGTACACAAAGCTGCTTTTCTAATACCAAGGGCACACTGAGATGTACTTGCAACGTACATTGCAGTAATCAAGGAATTGCTTAAAAATAGGAA
This sequence comes from Pedetes capensis, assembly GCA_007922755.1. Lineage (NCBI taxonomy): Eukaryota > Metazoa > Chordata > Mammalia > Rodentia > Pedetidae > Pedetes > Pedetes capensis. The sequence continues at coordinate 100,400 of VMDO01005431.1, read as the reverse complement.
AATGTCTTAGAAAATCAAGATTCTATTGAGTAAAGTTCTTTACCCAATGAGAATTGAGTATTTAGTAGTGGAACAGTGGTTGAACAATTATGCTTTTCCCCTTCCTCTCCTACTTCACAATATTCTACAATGAAGTTGTGATGGGACTGAAAATGGGCAGTAGATGACTTTTGTATCTACAAGACTACAAATGTAAAGAAGGCAGTGACTTCGTCTCACAACTGAATCCTCAAGGCTGAGCACAGTGTTTGTGTGTAAAACTATTAACACTAATGTACTCTGAAACAATCCTCATTTGTATATAAATCTAATTCAATCATAAAAGTATTATGTTGCTGTTAGGTGCTGTCTAGTTGGGTCCGACTCATAGTGACCGTACGTACAACAGAAAGAAACCCTCCCTGATACTGTGCCATGCCTGGCATATGTCAGTGCTTCTCTAATAATCATAGGATTTTCTGTGGCAGATTGTTCAGGATTGGGTTGGGAGTGGCTTGCCAGGCCCTTCTCCTATTTTTATCATGCTAGGGATCGAACCCAGTACTTCAGCCTATAGCATCACTCTGCCAACTGAGCTAAAACTCCAACTTTGAAGGAATTATAGTATATATATATATATATATATATACATATATATATGTGTATATATATACATATATATATATGTATATATATATATAATAAAACCTCCTTCAGAATGCTTTATTCATAATTTCTGGTTTGATTTCAAAATTCTAATATCTATGATGTAGGTAAAGAGAAAGTATCAAGAAAACAGGCCAAATGACAAAGAGTAAAGCCACAATTATCATGAATGACAGAGTCTGTGACCCTGCAGACAATTATATGCTATCTCTAATTAGCCTCCAAAAGTTTGAGAATTAGTTTGAAATTTAAAATGCAGTTGTAAATAGTTATAGACTTCTAAACATTACTAAGGTTCTCAGAGAAGATAATTAAATATATTTGGTCTATAATATGCCTCACTCATATGTGAATTCAAGGAATTACTTTACATTCCCATTTTGATTTTGATTTAAATTATAACTCCCACAAAAAACTGGAGAATGTGTAAAGAATATTCCATTTTATATTATGCTTTCCTTGGAGTTACTTGGTTGTAAACAAAATTTCAAAGCAGTTAAGTTAGCCTTTGGCATCTTTTCACCTCCGTTTTATTGCAAAGCTCCTACCACCTTACTCCGTACCCACTGAAGGGTTCCAAAATGTCCCCATTGTAGGTTATAGGTGGGATTCTTGTTCACCAAGGACTGAATGCTTTACGATTGCTTTTCCTCTCTGTAGTTCAGATGATCATTAAGAAGGAAATGTAATTAAGCTAACCTCACAGTATGACATGATTTTTAAGTTTAAGTTTTAAGAGACAATATATATTTGTAGGTTGCAAGAATTAAAAAGAAAATTAAAAGCAATAAAGTGGAAATGTCCCCTTCTACGGATAAAGGCTGTCATTAGTATTTTGTGTTTCCTTCCTAAATGTATTTATACATGTAAATGTATAAACAAATAAGTAGGAATATACCTTCTTTTGGGAGAAGGATGTGGCAGTCCACTCCCAAAAACAATCATGAAACAATCAGCAATTGAAAACGCTACGAGGGTCACTATGAGTTGGACCCAATTCAAGGGCACCTAACAACAACATACCTTCTTAATTCATTCCCTATTTAATAGGAGGTAGAATATTGTGCATCCTGTCAGATACTTGTTTTTAAAATATTTAATAAACTGTCTTAACGTTTCTCTATGATTATATAAAGAACTATCTCAATATTCTAAGTTTTTTATCGGCTATATATTACACTATATGAATGAGCTATAATTGATTTAAGTAGTTCCATGCTGATAGATATTTAGTTACTTTTTAGTTTTTTGCTATTAAAACTAATAGCACAATGAACATTTTGCATATAGATATTTTGAATAAATTCCTAGAGGAGGTATTAATGGCTATACCTATTTATATTGGAAAGACATTATTAAATTCTCCTCTATATTGTGTGTTTCATCTTACACACCAAAGAACTGCATATAAGAACATCTGTTTCCAAAACCTCTGCTACCAAAGCGTGTTACCAAATTTCTAGATAATTGCCAAGCTGATGAGAGAAAAAATGGTATTTCTCCATAATTTTATTTTTTTCTTTATAAAAAGAGTAATTGAGCATCTTTTTCATCTGCTTAAAAGTTTGTTTCCTTTCCTGTAGATTGTGTCTAAACTGTGTGAAATTTATCCAGACACATAACCCTGTAGAAAGCATTTAATTTTATTTTTTTTAAAGACACTTAACTGGGTGCAGTAGCACACAGCTGTAATCCCAGCAACTCAGGAAGCAGGGGCAGGAAGATAGCAAATTCAAGACCATAGGCAGCCTACATAACTTAGCAAGCCCCTGCCTCAAGATAAAAAAATTAATAAAAAATTGGGCTGGGGGTACAGCTACAGGTAGAGCACTTATAAAGCATACATGAGACCCTGGGTTTAACCCCAGTACTGAAAAAAAAAAAAAAAAGGCTTAATCACCCACTTTAGTCCTTATGTGGTACTATTTCAGACAACATGAAAATATAAAATGCAAACTTTAGCTAATGTGGGAAGAACATAGTATTAGGCAAAAGTAATCAACAAGAGATAGGTCAGCATGGCCTAGGTGTTTTGAAATGTTCTTTTATGGAAAAAAATAGCAAACACTAGAAGAATTAAACCAACTGAGAAACAGGGAAGACCAGAGCATGATCACAGTGAAGTTGTCTCCACCAAAGGTCAGCCTCTGTTCTTATTTCATCTCTAGATAACCCAGAAAAAGGTTAATATAAATAAGCTTGGGTCTCAGACAGCTCCATCTTCCATGAAAATAACAAAGGTATAACACACGTAGTTTGGAGGAAAAAAATGATTAAATAGATTCACTGAAATTTGTCTTCTATGAAGCAATCACAAAGCAAATAATTTAGAGGGATATATACCAAGGAGTTACACATGAAAGCTACATAGCTGATTTTATTGACTACTGCAGTTGTTAGTTGTTAGGTGTCACATCAGGTCCGACTCATAGTGACCCTATCTAAAACAGAGGAAACACGACCCAACACTGTGCCATGTCCAACACTATTGTCAGTGCTTCTTTCTATCCATAGAGTTTTCAGTAGCTGATTGTTTCTGGGAGTGGGCTGCCAGGTCATTTTCCCAAGAATACAGCACGTGGAATTCCCAGGTGGTCTCCCATTCAAGTACTAACCAGTCCTAAGAGATCAGATGCCAGAGTCATATGACGGCAGACCACTATTGCAGTAGTAAGAAAAAATTATTGTTATTATTAGGTGCCGTAGAGTCAGTATCCGATTCATAGCGACCCTCATGGGGTTTTCAATGGCCGACTGTTTCGGGATTGCCTTGGGAGTAGATTGCCAGATCCTTCTCCCATTTTTGCAGTGCTCGAATTGAACTCAGGACCTCAGAGACTGCAGTGCAGCGCTCTACCAACTGAGCTAAATCCCAGACCCACGAAAAAATTAGGAAAGCACAAATAGTCTCTGGTATCATCCTAAAAGGAAAGCATCAGAAAAGAATGCCTAGAAAGAGTTTAAAAGAGAGCACAGCTGCCACCACAACTCAGTAACAACAGTAAGTTCCATATCTATAGAACAAACCTTCTATATCTATAGAACTAAATCTTCTGAGACCTTTTCCTGCTGAACACAGACCAACCAAGGAGTGTCATAGTGAGACCCTAGGTACTGGATCCATATGTGAATAAATATTACAAAAAAGGCAGGTAAAGATGAATACTGGCAGGCATATCCTCAAAATACTTCATAATCTTATAATTATGAATACAAATGCATATTTGTAAAAGGTCAAATATGCACAAGTTAGTTCTGGAATGATAAGTAAATGAAGCAGACTTTCCTCACTGAAATCTCTTAGTTGAATCCTTCTAGGCCTACCACCATAGTCACCTCATTTTTCTGTACATTGCTTATCTCCTTTTATAGTATATCCCCTGTGTAGCCCCCTCCTTTGTTGTTTTCCTCTCTATCTATATTATCTTCATCTCCTTCAACATTGGCAGGACCAGAGTCAACTAGATATACTGGTTCAACATCCAACATACCTCTCCAGACGTCATAAAAGCACTTCAATTAAACTATAATCCAAATAAATACACATTTGTGCACTATCAAAAGCACCTTCAAAACAAATCCCTTGCCTTTCCATCTACAACCACATGACCAACTTACGTCCCTCCTATGTAGAAAACTGGCTGCAAGTGCCCACAAAGTACATGTAATTACTTCTAACCCTGGAACCATATAACTTACCAGGTAATTAACTGTCTCATTTTTCCTTACACAGTGGTAAAATTTCAAATAATAACAGTGTATACTCAAATATAGAGAAAAAAGATCTTAAACAAAAATGTACAAAAAGTGGTAGGTAAGACTCTACTATGTTCTAAGCATAACAACTGAGCACAGTAAGGGGCACTTACAAGGTTAAGAGTATAGATCTAATTCATTTCTTTACTGACTTTTGCATCTTCATGGCTCCAGTTATTACAGTCAGAAAACTAATTCAGTTAAGCAACAATCAGGAATTTTAATGATTATCTGAGAAGAAAAATCAAGGAAGTTTGTAAAGGGAATTTGAACTGTGATAACTTTGGTGAGGAGCAAATATATACATACTTTTACTGAACTTTATCAGAACTTTAGTAATTGGATTTGTTGTCAGGTGTTGTCCAATCAGGTGTGACTCATAGTGGCCCTGTATACAAATACTACCTAACACTATGCCATGCCCAGCACTATTGTCAGTACTTCTCTACTATTCCTAGGCTTTTCAATGGTTGATTGTTTCGGGATTGCTTCAGGAGTGGACTGCCAGGTCCGCCTCCTATTCTTGCAATGCTGGGAATCGAACTCAGGGCCTCAGCACAAAGCAACACTCTACCAACTGACCAAAACCCCATCATAACATAGTAAGAGAAACTACATTTCACAAAGAAAAAATACAAAAAAAAAAATTCTTTAAAATGGTGGTGACTATGGTGTGAGTGTGTACCCTAAAGAAGGGTCATATGATGGAAGGTTGATCCCCAAAGTCACTGGATTTGAAATGATGAGGTCTTTAAGAGGTGATTAGATCATGGTGACACCACCCTCAGGAAGAATAAATGTAGTTCTCAAGAGATCAGGTTAGTTCTTTTGAAAGTGAGTTTTATTAAGTGAGGGCACCCCATGCATTGGCCCCTTCTCCATGCAGCTGTTTCCCTTTCCACTTCTCTGCCATATTGTGGTGCGACCGGTGGGGGAACCTCAACAACTGGCATCATGATGTTTGATATTCCCAGCTATCAGGGTCAGGAGTCAAGACCTCTTTTCTTAACCTCAGGTATTCTGTTATAGCAACACAATATGAACTAAGAAAATAATAGAAAAATATTCAGGTCATTGTAAAGAAGATATAATTTCCTCAGACTTTTAAAGTTATCACTTCACTGTCTTTAAGCTCAGTGTAAACTATTCATAAGCGTCACAGAAGTCTTCATCATTCCATCTCCCAAGTACCTGGAGAAGGAAGAGAAGGAAACCTGAGAGGAGTAGTAAGGAAAAGAACTGAGAAAGAAAGGAAAGGAGAGATGAGGGAAAAGCAAAAGAAGGGAATAAGGACAGAAAAAACAAAAGGAGGATAGGAAAAGAGAAATGATCATAATTACATATGAGCTCTCTGGAGAGTAGATTTGAGTGAATACTAAGTTTATTGGAGAGCAAATATAGTTGTCTAGGAGGTACAGACTAAAATGGTGAAGTTGGGTGAAATGCAATGAAAGAGACACAACTGAAAACAGACTAAATACAACTCAATGCTTGAAGTCAAGACATGAGGGAGAGAGAAAAAGGAGGACTCTCACATTTCTACATTAATCACTGAGTCAAGTCAAACACAGAGAGCTGAAGGAAGAAAATGCAGATGACACAAAAATGCATTTTTTTATGCTACGACTGTGAAATTCCCAAATTGTGGAAAGGAATGAGAGAAAGGTCCTAGGACTTGACACGGATGTTCTACTTGACCAAAATTTCACTGGCTCATCTAAGCTCTCTTCTCAATGAGCCCCAAGTTTGCTAGTCCTGCATAGTCCACTTTTAGGGGGGAAAAAATCCTTCTAATCAGTTTAGTAAGAATCCCCTACCCTGGCTATATCATCAAACCCATTCCTACTATTCCCCAGCTGGTATCAGATCACCATAGCCTGCTTTCAGTGAGAATCATACTAGGCCTGATTAACTCAAATCTCCCCGCTGACACCTAATGTTTTCTCTGAGCAATTTTCCACCCACTGACACACTTCCCACCTTGACACTACTACCTGACTGTAAATGCCCACCTGTCTGTAGATAAGTCAGCATGGACAGTTCTATACTGAGGCCTCTTTTCTCTTACTGCAATAGGTGCTGAATAAAATCTTCTTTTACCACTTCACCTGCTATCCAGCAATGGTTTTCTTTAATAAGATTAGAAGAGAAGTTAGGACTAGATTTAGAATAATGAATGAGTTTATACATGGTCCTAATAGCTATTGAATTACATAAAAAATCAGGGCAAGAGTATAGAATGAAAAGAGAAGAGGGCCATTATGAAACACAAAGGACATCAAACTAAAATTTAAAATAAGTGACAGTGACCTTTCAGTTTTAATTAAGCTCAAGCTTTCTGGAGTACAAAAAAGGTAGAAGAACTGAAAATGAGATTACAAAAAAGCAAAAGAAGTAACTTTTTAAACAGCTTAATGTAAAGAGTATTTATTGTCCATTCAAAGAATAATAGAATTTCTTTAAAAAGACATATACTATACTTATACAAGCAGGTACAGTTCAGACAGTACTACTTGTATGAGCAAGTACAATTATTGAGGGTAAAGACAAGAACTTGAGTCTCAACTCTTTGTGTGTAAAACAAACTTCACTGAACTACTGGGATAATTAATGTGTACATATACTATACATTTACATGTGCATTATTAAAATGTATATATAATTATGTTGTTGTTAGGTGTCATCAGGTCAGTGTCCAACTCATGGCGACCCTATGTACAACACTATTGTCAGTGCTTCTGTGCTATTCATAGGGTTTTCGATGGCTGGTTGTTTTTTGGGAATGGGTTACTGGGTTCTTCTCCCAAGCCTACAGTACCCGGTGTTCCCAAGTGGTCTCCCACCCAAGTACTAACCAGGCCTGACCCTGCTTAGCTTCTGAGATTTGATGGGATCAGACACCACAGTGGTACAGTGGCAGACTATATATATGTAAAATTATATATAATGTTTATATTTATCAAAATGTATATGTAATTTCTAGTACTAATGCTTAAAAATAAGAATGTTGTTTTGTTGTAAACTGAAAGTCTGAAAATAAAAGCTGTATTAACTACATGTACATTTAGTTATAGGATATAATTTTTCTTCCTAACATCCCACCAACTTTTGGAAACAAAGCAATGGCAACAGACAAACAGTACTTACATATTTTGATTTTTTTTTAATCTCTTGGATTTTTTAGCTTTACCTTAGATGTGTACACTGATATGTTACAGAACTATGTCCCAGTAAAATGATCGATATTAGCAATAAGATTGTTAATTCTGAGTAAGTCCCTAAAATAATGACTACTTGATGAATAATACACTGCTCACAATTCTTTGCCTCTCTTCTGTGTTTCTGAAACTGAGTAATAATTAACCTTGATCCAGTTGCCAAGAATCTCTGCATGCAGATGGGCCTAACAGGTTCCATCTTGTCTAGGTTAAGACTGGGCCAGTTTTCTTCCCTTAGAATCTGACACTGATCTCTCACCAAAAGATGAGGAGAGGAGAGGAAAGGTGCAGAGGGGAGAGGAAAAGAGGGGCTAAAAGGGGGAGGGGAAGTACTAGGGGAGTAGGGAAGAGAAGAGAAATTGAGGGGAGACAATAGGAGGAGGAAAGGGGACAGTAGAGGAGGGAGAGGGCGGAGATAAAGAAAAAAATAGATAAAATCTACACAGTTCTCTAAGTAATACTGATGAACTCACCTAGGACTTTGCAACCTACAACACCTCAGTAATGTTCTGAGATGTCTGGGTGGATAAGTGATTTCCAGATAAAGAAAAAGGATAAAAACCTCTTTGAGAAAGCTCCCTCAATTAGCAATCACCTTCATTTAGCAGCAGCACCTCTACCATGCCAGCTGCAGGGGAAATTAATTAAATTTAATAGAAGCCACGGGGGAAGTAATTAAATTTAATAGAAGTCATGGATCTCAAATGAAGATAAACTGTATTCGTAATCAGACCTACTGTGTCACTTATCCACTCCAGGTTTGCAGACGCATGAGCCAAGAACAAAGTGCTTTTCCACAGGAACCCTGAGTTACTTGGAATCACTGTCTCATTCTCACTTGAGTCTATAAAATAATTGATAAAGTACATTACAGAAAGCATCCTTAATTTCTAAAATTCTTTTTCCAAAATAAAAATATCTGCAATATAGTTACTTGTCAATTATGTGTAAACAAGCTGATCTGAATAGCTCAGAAACTGTAGCACAGACAAGAAGTAATGAAAGGCTGGCATGTTTGCATTGGGAAGGAAAACCAGCAGCCCATTCATCTAAATGCAGTTATGTTTCAATTTAACTAAATTACAAGGTTTGAAATTAGCAATGCTTCAAGCGCCCTGGGCTACCGCTCCCACCAGAACACTTCATCTTTAATACCTGCTCCAGCATGCAAATAAAACTAAGGAAAACAGTAGGGGAAAATGCTCAAAACAGCTTTTTAACAAAGGCCTCTTCTAAGAACTGCAATTTTATGTTTGCAGAATATCTAAACCTTAAATGAGACAAACCTAAGTAATACTTGTCCTTTTTTATAAAACGACGTGTTGTACTGCACAGCTACTTAAATATTTACCTTATTTATCATGATAAAGTGTAAGCTTCTTAAGGAAAAGGACAATTCTGTTTCAAGTTTCTTATCTCTAGAATTCTTAGCCCAGTACTTTGCCCATGGTGAAGGGTCTCTTATCCATTTTAATGGAAAAGGGATAGCATCACTCTCTCAAAATCATTACCAACATGAAAGGGAGCCACTGGTTTGAACAAGCAAGGCTGTTCTCTTAGTAGGTAGTGCAGAACCTTGCAAGAATGCCAGGATTTCTACCTGACCTGTGGGAGGTCAGGGGAGTCTTATCTTGAAGTTATTTCGAGGGCTAAAGACAAGAGAATTTATTAAATTGCTCTGAGAGAAAATAATAATACCTAATGCATGAGAATCAACGACCATATGCTAGCCACCATGCTAAACACTCTACATGGATTATCTTATTAAATGCTCACAAAAACCTACGAGTCAGCTGCTATTTTTATCTCTAATTTACAGTGGAAGAAAGTAAGGTTTAGCGATTTTACATAATTGATCCAAGGACACAATAGCTAGTTAGTAGTGGGATTTGAACCAGGATTAACCTATTATGAGGGCTTAGAGCAGTGAGAAAAATTTGGCCATTTTCCAATGTGTAGACTCAAGACCATGTTCCCTAACGATAAGAAATATCTACAGCACAAAAGTAAAGGTCTCTCTTTATTTAGACATATTAGTTCCACATTAACATAAGAAAATGTTCCATGATTAAGAAACATCATTCTTTACCCTGTGGTGAACATAAATGTTTTCTTGATATGGCAGGCTACCAGCCATGTGCACTATCAAATCAGTGCTGGAAAATGAGCCCCCCACCCCCAGGCTGGAAGGCTTTCAACAGACAACTGGGGAAGAGTTGCTTTCTCAAAGTACAGTTGACCCTAATGACAGGAGCAAACCCCTGGGACCTCCTTTTGCTGATGTGGCACAATTCAAAATGAGAAGAAACATAGTGGCTGCAACAATGGGTCAAATATAAAAAGATCATGTACATGTCACAGTGCTCAGTCATGCTTCATTCTGCTGTACTTAGGGATGCTATGAGTTGGATCACACTAGGCAGCACCTAACAACATAGACATTCATGAATATTTCTGGACTACTTGAAGAACTTAATTTCGGCAATCTTGGTTCTAGAGTTCTAAAGAGAAAATCAGTGAGTCCTGTTTATAATTATTAAAGCATCTGAGTACATTTAATTCCAATTGGACCCCTGTCCTGAAAAGTGCCCTAGCTTGGGCACTTAGAGTCTCAGTCTCTCTCTCTCTCTTTCTCTTCCTCTCTCTCTCTCTCTCTCTCTCTCTCTCTCTCTCTCTCTCTCTTTCTCTCTCACACACACACACACATACACACACAGCAACTGAAATGACTCTTACAAGGCCCCTGTCGATATTCGTATTAGACCTCCTTCTTCCTGACTTTATCCCAAGCCCTCAGCACAGGGCATGGTCTATATTGTTGTTTCTGTTAGATGCCATCAAGTTGGTGTCCGACTCAGAGTGACCCTATGTACAACAGGTAAAACACTATGGTGAGTGCTTCTCTGCTATTCATAGGGTTTTCAATGGCTGATTCTTTTTTGGGAGTGGGCTGCCAGGTCCTTCTCCCAAGACTACAGCACCTGGTGTTCCCAGGCAGTCTCCCATCCAAATACTAACCAGGTCTGACCTTGCTTAGCTTCCAAGACCTGAGGAGATCAGATGACACAGTGGTATGGCTGCAGGCATGGTGTATATTAGGCACTAAATAATTATTAGAAATAAATAAATTATGAATAAAGCTTTTTCTTATAGTAGATCCCTGTCCTCAAATTCAACATTTTTCTACTCTACATGTTGGAGGTGAGACAAAGATAAGAAATTGTGAATATGATTTATAAGTTAAAAGTCACTAACTGCAAAAATATTAACCAATCACAGTATTCAAAAGGGGTCCCCTAGAGAAATACTTTGCCATCTTAATTTCTTATGCTTCTCCCCATATCATGCCAGTTTTATAAAAGGTGTTTAAATGTTTGTACTCAAGTGATTTTTAAATATAAACAAACATATGCATATAGATGGGACTTTACAAAATCTCATTCTGTATACCTGGTTGAAAAAATAGGTTTCTTTAAGTCTCTAATGTTTTATTCATCTTCATGACTTTAAGTTATTTTAAAGAGATTATTACTACCTATGCTTTACACACTATTTTATTAGAATTTACTATTTTTGTCACTCATGGTGTTTGGTATCAGTCTACAGAATGGTTTTTAACACAACAGCAGAACTTGTAAAGAAATGTACTGTAAGCATTATTATTTTGAGGACACTTTTCTCATGGCTCAACTTTATACAGTATTTTAATGTTGATTTTTTTCCCATAACAAACCCCTGGATAAAAGGGGGTGGGACTGAAAATTCTCAAAAGATTTACATTATATGATCTCTGCTTCCTGGGTAAAAATTATTATTATTTCCCCCAAGGTAAAATTTTTAAATTAACTATTAAGCAAAAGTAAAAATAAATATTTAATACTTTTATTTAGAGTAGGCCCTATATGAATTTAGTAACCAATGATCAGACACATTCACACTTAAGTTATTTTTGCTCAGACACTTACTTGTGAAATTAAGTTATAGTAACCTAAAAAATCAGATAGAGAACTCTATAAGACAAGTGATTAATACTTTCACAGTGGAGATGTATGTCACCTGCTCAAACCATATTTGCTTTATGTTTTTGTTGTTAGGTGCCTTAGAGTCAGTGTCTGACTCATAGCGACCCAATGTACAAAAGGTGAAACACTATTATTAGTGCTTCTTTGCTATTCATAGGGTTTTCAATGGCAGATTGTTCTGGGGGAGTAGGTTGCCGGTTCCTTCTCTCAAGCCTACAGTACCTGGTGTTCCTAGGCAGTCTCCCATCCAAGTACTAATTAGGCCTGACCCTGCTTAGCTTCCAAGATCTGATGGGATAGGATGCCACAGTGGTAAGGCTGCACGCATTTGCTTATAAGGATGCATATATAGCTATAATGATGAGCATGAAGACTATTAAGAAATTCACTCTGAAGTATTACTGCACTTAATTTATTTGAAAATTCAAAACAAATTATCCTTGTCTCTTTAATAGCAAGTTAATTTTCCCAAGATGTTAATGAACCAATTAAACATTTATTCTAATGCAAGCAAGAAATTTTACTTTTAGAACTATATACCAAGGTAATATTTTACATACATAAACAATTCCTTTACTGTACATGATAACCAACACCCTAAACCAAGTGTACCAAACTGTGCATTCCTTAGAAGCTTTCTAATAGTTTTGTGGAGTCATAAGAATGTTCAGAATGATATTATGATACTATTTACATTTTCAGTTGCTGATGCAATGAAAATGTTGGTGAGTAAAACTGTTAATCCCATTAACATGAATCAAGACAGGGACACTATATTTTACTGGTAATCAATGTACTCATTGCTAACATGTAATCACAGTAAATAAAATGCGATTTGACTTCACACTGTCTTTAACAAACCTGTATGATAAGTTATTTTTTTAACATTATGACACCTGAGTAGACCATTTAATATTTCCTGTGATGAAGGGACCTAAAAATAAAGTATTTTTGCTGTATTATCAATAGGACAGGATAGATGTCTCAAAGAAAAGCACTTAGGAGACCGAGCAGGAGGTGAACTAGCCATTCTTCATGCAACATCATATTTACTTGATTCAATGAAGTCCAACTATTCCAAAGAGAATATAACCAACATTTCTGGGAAAAGGAACTGGGTGAGCCTGACACATGAAGGACTTGACGAGCCAACATTTTCTAGTTGGTCAATGCATGATGTTATGAAATCATGTATGGGTAAAGGATCCATCCAAAGTACAAAAAATACCACTGTATTTTAATGTGACAATGTGTTGACTGATGAAATTATAGATTCTTTACCCAATATCCTAACAAATTAGAATCTATAGGGTTCTGATATAGTATCAAAGAAAGACATCTACAATTATTTAATAATACACTTCTTTTCCAATGACACAGATTTCCAATGACAATCTGTGTGGGACTAGATTCTTTTTCATACATTAAACCAAAACAACATATTATCAAATATTGGAATGCAAAAGCAGATAGGAAAAACTAGTTGTCCTGTAGTAGCTAGATTTTGGAGATTTGCAAAATATGTTTTTTAAAAAGTCAATCTTCTCACTAATTAATTTGTTTTGGAAATCTAGGAGTTTAGGGTTGGTTTTTTTTAAAAAAAATGTTTTCTGAGCTTGGAGGTATAGCTCAGTGGTAGACAGCTTGCCTAGCATATTGAACACATGGGATTGGACCCCTAACAGCACACACAGACACACACACAAAATTTATGTTAACATAATCAGTTTTTATACTTTTTTAATTTCACAGTTATAATTTCTTGTAAATACTGATAAACACAATTCACATAAACAAGTTACTTGAGGTCCTTAATAATTTTGTCTTTTAAATCACAAATGAGTACTTACAAAAAAACATTTGAGAACCACTGAGGTAAAATCTATTTACATTACAGCATGATGCTCCAAAGAATTTTGCCACATTGTCCTAATAAAATTCAAATATGCTTTTATAGACACACTTAAAGAGATCCTACAAAATGCGAAGCATCATGTTAATTCCTCATGATGCAAGATGAAAATGTTTAGTTCTTGCCTTAAATAGAATATAATTTAGCAAGGAGATATCCTAATCTTGCCGGGACTATCTGGGGACAGATCATATGGCAACTTAAGTTTCCACCACTGTTCTACCCATTCAGGATAAACCTCACAGTTGTGCCACCACCTATCCCTGCTTATCTTATTTCTTGTCTTTGGTTTCCTTTCATGTTTTCTCTTTTCCAACACTTTTTTTTTTCTTGAGAAAGTGTCTTAATGTATAGCCCAGACTAGCCTCATGTTCACAATCCTTCTGCCTTGGCCTCCTGACTGATGGGAATAAAAGCATATGCTGCCATGCCCAACTTTACTTTCCAATTCTTACATAAAAGCCCCCCCACCTCAAATAAACACGGCCATCCATCTGAGTCCTCCCTTCTATTCACTTCACATATACACTAATGGCATGGTGGTGAATAATTATAATTCCCAGCACTTGTGAGGCTGAGGCAGGAGGATTGTGATTTTGAGGCCAGCCTGATCTACATAGGGAGTCTGAGGCTACCCTGGGCTATAAACATCTCTCAACAACAAGAAAATCAGAAATATACAAAGGTACACTTAGTACTTTTTCTTGAATTAATTTGCTGCTACTTGCTGATTGTCTTCATTATCAAAGAAGGTTATGTTGTTGTTGTTGTTGTTGTTGTTGTTGTTGTTGTTATAGAGATGTATTATATTGTCTTTATAAGCTTTTAAATATTAAAACTTCTAATAAGGTAAAAATATGTACCTATAAAACCTAAGCTTAAATCATTGGAGAAAATGATCCAAGATTAATTTTCTTAAGTTCAAATTCTATAATTATAATAAGGCAGATCACACAAGAATAAGATAGTAAGATCTCTCCTTGAGTACTCAAATAATGAGCAATACTTACTGAAAAATCATAGCAAAATTCTGATTTGATCATGAGTAGTCAACAATTCATCCATTCACTGTCCAAGAGAGAAACTGGAAAATAAAAACAATCAGACTACAGAATTGTGACCAAATTCTTACACTGAGAGAGTTAATTGGGTCATCATCTCTAAAATTCACATAGTTCATTGCTATGTGGGATCTCCTATTTTGGCTTGTAAGTGATATTAAATTGGATTCCAAAGAAGGTCAATGTCCAAAATACTGTTAATTCCTATTAACTCTTCCTCAGCCTACTCAGCATAATATACTTGAGAATAAAGAGCTCCACAGTCAGCTGAGCTCTGGATCAAAGTTCACTAAGTCACACTGAGCACTCAATTTCCTTAAGCCTATTTCCTCAGATATGAAAATAGCTAGAAACAATGTACAGATTTAGTCATTAAAAGGTATCATGAAAGTAAGTAAATTGCACTGTGTCCATCACAATATAACCACTTCGAAAATGTTAGTTATAATGGTCTGATCAAAATACAACATACAACCACTGAATACAACTGTACATATGTATATTTTCTTAAGGCAGAATCTGAAGAGTAAAAAAAAAATCATTCCATTTCTTTGCTTCAGAATGGAAACAGGAAAAATTCACACAAAGGAAGAGACAAGACAAGTGAAATACTCAACTGAGAGAAGCAGGGATTTGGGATCCACTGCACAAGCTCTCAGTCTCCCCCTAGTTTGTACCCTGCTGCCCCAGCCTCACCCATTGCTAGCCCCATAACTTTAGATAAATTTAGATTCTGGACTTTCCTCCACTGTACGGAGAATTATATTACCTATCTCATGTTAAAAGGGTCAAATGAACTAAAGACTGTAAAGGGCTAAGCTCAAAGCTGGACACAGACTCACAGGTTCACAAGCTCAAAGCCCTGAACAAATGTTAGCTCTCACATTATTATTTCTAGGTTGCCCTTGAAGTGTTTCTTCTATGGTTCATTGACTTTAGTTTGTAGATGAACAAATATGAGCAAGCAACTCCCAAACCACTCCTACAGAAATTGCTTTGAATGAAATCCATATACTTGTGATAAAGTTTGGCAAAAGAATATATCATGTGATAAAAACAATAGCTATCTTGTAAATTTGCTTTTATAATAAGTAATAAAACTTTGGGATTTGGGATGCATCCAAATTCTACATTGATGTTTCTCTATAGTGGCTACCCACAAGAGTTACCTGAAGAGACTTTTATAGAAAGACAATGTGTGCTAAGGCACCAACTTAGTATGCTTAAAACTGGTATGCAAGGAAGAAAATTGTCCAACCTTGCCATTATAAACTATTTTTCATAGTAAACAAATAGCCCTAGCAAAAAAAAAAGCACTCTTCTACATAAAATAATTTTAGCTAATATGTGGATAAAAAACAATATAATGAGAAAATCTCCATTTTGCAACCATTAATGCAATAATGGTCATCAATGTATGACAGAATCATTAGACATAAGGTTGATAAGAAGCCCTATAATAAAACAATTAGGCTTTACCACTTGAAACCACTGGCTAATCTTACCACCGTTTAACCTGAGACAGTCAGTCATTCTATTCCTTGAGATATGATGCAACAGGAAAGTACTGAAGAGGAAAGTGGCAATGAGGAAGGAGGACAGGTTTAGGGAGAGGAGGAGTGAGGAAGACAGGAAGAAGGGAAAGGGAGAAATGAGGGAGGGGAAGCTAGAGGAGGAAAAGAGAACAAGGTATGAGGAGAGACATGGAGAAGAGAAGAAAAATAGGAAAGGAAGATCCAAAAGGGAAATAGAGGAGGATGGGAAGGGTAACTGATGAGAGGAAGAGAAATGAAAAAAGTGAAGGTATGGTTGAAACAGTAAGGTCAAAGAAAGGAATTTTCTTGACATATTCCAGATCCTAATTCTAGTTGATTCGGAAACTCAACACATCCTTATCCTTTACTGTGCACCCAATTTCCTAGTGACATTTTCTGTTTGCTCAATGTAGACAATGTTAGTTTTGTTATTTACCCAGGAAATCCTCAGATTTCTGACTAATAAGAGTAAAATTCAAAGATCTAAAGAGTGAACTACTTAATTCAAAACTTAAAATACTATAATAGTCAATTACAGTGACTATTTTAAGCCTGGTTATTCATAGATAGTCCCAATGACAAGACACTAGAAAAGTAATAAACCAATGATTTATCCCCATTCTTAAATGCTCTGGAGGCTCAAACTATAGCCTCACCCATGCTAAGCAAGTACTCTACCACAAAGCTGCAATCCTAGCTATTTTATTTTTTTATTTTCAGACAAGTTCTTGCTAAATTAGATAGGCTGCCTCTGGCCTTGAACTCAAAATCCTACTGCCTCAGACTCCCAAAGCTTTGGGATCAGAGGTATGTGCAACAGCACGCAACTAAATGTGAATTGTACCAAGAACTTAATGAAAGTTTCAATGACCACATAAAAAATTAACAAACACTGCTAGTAACAGTGGTACACATCTGTTTTCCCAGCACTCAGAAGTCTAAGACAGGAGGATCATGAGGTTCAAGTCAAGCCTGGGCTACACCACAAGTTTGAGGCCAGTCTGGGCTAATGAGATTGTTCTTAACAAAACAAGAATATCTACTAAGACAAATACATTCTTTACATGTTTTCAAAATATAAATCTGAATGAATGGACAGAAGGAAGAAAGGAAAGAAGGGAGGGAGAGAAAGAAAAACACTTCAGTTCATGCAACAGAATGATTGTTTATGTCACCACAAAATTCACATGTTGAAATTTCATTTCCAATATAATGGTATTTAGATGACTTGCCTTTAGGAAGTGATTAGGTCATGAAACCAGAATCTTAACAAAGGGGAATAATAAACTTAGCAAAAGGACCCTGGAAAACTCCTTCATCTTTCGACCATGTAAGGATACTGCCCAAAGATGGCTGGCTTTGAATCAGAAGAGTGCACTCGCTAGACACTGAATCTGTTGGCACCTTCACCTTGGACCTTCTATCCTCTAGAACTGGCATAAATAAATTTATATTGTTCATAAGCCACAAAGTCTATGGTATTCTGTTATAGCATCCTGAGCAGACTATGATAGTTCAGATGTTGCTAAAGAAACTTTAATAATAATTCAAAACAGGCTATCTAAACTGCACAGATTTGTGTAGTAATAATGAAACACCTCAAAAGATACCAATTCTAAACTAGGCTTTTGCTAACCAGCCTTCTGTCTTGAAGGAATGACTTTAATTATCCATTTTCACACCAAATTCACTGTTCAGAAAAATAAGGAGTCTTGTGAGGAGTGACTGTGGCACTGTACATGAAAGCACTTTGCAAAAAACTGATCCCGAGGTACAAAATATTTTTTTAAAGTCAATTCATAGCATAAACAAGATGAAGAGAGTGCTAAAATAAAACAAACTATTCTAAGTAAGTACTCAGAAGCTTACTTTTTCCACTCCTAATTGGTAGGCTAATTATACATATCAGAAAAATAATAAAACTTAATTTCTATAAGATTGTTCTGTGATTTATATTTTCACTTAATTCAGACAGGTGTTGCCTACAGCTCATCTAAATTGTCAAGTTTTTATTGCAATGTTATTAAGCTTCACAGGAAAAAATTAAATGAGCCCAAAATGGGTATATTTGCTCATATAAAATCTCATTATAAATTCTTATCATTAAGTACACTCATTTTCTTCTTAGCCTCATACCAATTATCTGCTTCTCTGACCTTGAAAGCAGAGACGCTATAGGTAGAAAACTACTATTCCCACTCAGGGGCTACCATGAGATGCACTCAGAATATGGAAACATGTTCACCTTCTAATGTTTAAAGCAGAAATTAAAATATGAGTAACAAGACATACATTAAGCACTCGGTACACTGTCAGACTCAGAGTAAACTCCATATACATTGGCAGTCATTCTCACAGGGTGCAATCTATAGAATGTTACAAGATAAGTACATAAGCAAACTATGACAGGTAAGATCATACTCTGTTGTCTGAAGTAATAATGGAAGGAAGAAAATGTTAAGGTCATTTTAAATGAGGGGAAAATGTAAATGCTGGAGACATCTGTGCATTAAAGCGAAGAGGAATAAAACACTTCCATCATAAAGACGACTCTCAGGTACCTGGAAAGAAATGTCCAGAGATAATTTATACAGTAATTGACATCTAATTCACCAAGGAACCATGTAATCTAGAATGTGATCATTTGCAAAGACTCCATCATCAAAAGAAAGCAACAGAGAAAAAGAACCAGGGAATTGTTACCAATTATATGTGATAAGTCAGTCTCTCCTCAGTTTGCTTATCACAAATCACTCTCCTAAAAACAGATAAGGTAAGAAATTTAACCCTGCAAAACTCAAGATCAAGCAGTGGAATGCAGTGACCCTATCAATATTCTTAGAGTATAAAGAAGACCCAGTCCCTGCCTTCACAATCATGTCAAAGAGACAGTCCAAATGAACTTGAATATGAGACCAGCCTTACCACAAGTTACCTACAAAGGACTATGAAGGAGAAAAGTATCAGAAATATGTTTAGATTCAACAAAGTTTATTATAGGAATCAAATATAATTGTTTCCCTTGAGTATTAGCTTTAAAGTATGAGTAAAATCATATCTAGAGTAAGTAACTGAATAGTAAATACTCTTCATTGCAGCACTAAATGACACAAGACGTCAAAAACTCTGAAGATATGCACTCCATATAGCGTGTAAGATAAACAGTAATTATGATATCCTGAACCACAGATGCAAAGATCACATCATTTAAATTTGAGGTACCATATACATATATATGGGAGAAGGACACTGCAAACCAGTCCCAAATATCAATCCACCACTGAAATCCCTATGAATAGCAGAGAAGCACTGACAATAGTGTTTCCTGTTGTTCATAGGGTTGCTGTGAGTTGGACACCAGTTTGATGGCACCTAACAACAACATACACATCTATATATGTATAACTTAACCAAAAGTGTGACAGCTCCGGACATGCATTATTCTCTACTAATGGCAACTGCTAAAGTCTTTACCATGTCAGGCTTTTAAGTAAACATTAAATCAAACTTTTCCTTGCAGCTATAACAAAGATATCAACTGTCCTTCATTTTGTCTGTGTAGAAAGATACAAAGAGTATCCATTCATATATTTTATGTATAGTTTTACAATTTTCTCTCTAAAAACAAGCCTCAATTTAAAACAACAAAAACAAAATTATTTTCGAAAGATACTTCTATTTCCCTTGCTCAAAGACTAGTGCTTCAGTAAGAACTCCCAATACACCCTTGTAATCCAAATCCTATTTGGTCCTGCAGTGAAGTCAAATGTGGGATCCTGACATCAATTTGTTGCCATGGAAATAATTGAGATGTCAATGTTTCCACATTATGACTGTACTATGGGAGCAGATGGGCTGACAAGGGGAAAAAAATCTTTGCAAATATCTCTCTAATAATTAGACAAAGTGTGAGGCACTATTCTAAATTTACATTATTACAAAAACTTGAATAAGATCTATCTAAACAGCACAGAATATAACCAATTGTAACTTGCAAATTTTCAGGAGGAAATATTTTCAAATTATACAAACAGAAAGGCTCACAATATCCTTTATTCATTTAATTGTGTTTTCTTGCTTGCTGTATCACTTTTTTGTGCTACAAAATATATATATACCAATTTGAAAATAAATCAGATGTAAACAAAGCAAGCCTTATTCCACATAGAGAAATGACAATTTTGGATGAGCTAAAGTGACAAACATCACATTTTAACTTCCTTTCACTCTCATATTGAAAATGTTTTCCTTATAAAGAATACTGAACTTGGCTAAGTTATCATACAACTACTAACTTGCAATATATTTTTGCTACAAAAATATTTACCAGGTCCTATATTTGCCCCCATACTATGAATTTGTCCCAGAAATATGGATACTTGAATACAAAGACTAAATTCTTTTCTGTATCCTTCACAGGACTTAGTCATGTTTCTTGGACTAAACTGAATTAATAGTCATTTGAACATTTGGTTGCAGAGAGTTTTTACAAGAATTACTTTGCATAGACTAAAATAGGTTTGGAAATTACATATATGTACATAGATGCCCAAATAAAAAGTATTAAACAGTCACTCCCCTAATTTTCATAAGGTACTGTCATTTGGAACCTCTTACTCTACCACCCACAGTGAGCCCTTTTTATCCAAACATGAAAATGTTGTTCTTCCCCATTGTGGGCTAATTACACCATCTGTTTAGCCACAGCACTATTAATGTTAACTCCTTAACACTCCCACATGCCCTGCCCTCAAACACCTAATACTGTCAAATGTACAAGGAGTAGAGAAGGTAAGGAAATTAGTCTCCCAATTTGCATTCTTCACTTTCTCTACAGCAACACCATGGTCTCCATAGAAACTTGAGTTCTCAGACATCCCCCCCCAACTCTCTTTAGTTTAATGGTGCAAACTGTCCAGATGAACAATAATATCAATACAAAATCAATCCCCTTCCTACAATCAAAAGTAAAAACTGGAAAATATGTAACTGTTTTGGGAAAGAGAAGGGAGAACAGACAGGAAAGGAGAGAAGATAAAGAGTCTCAATCACCTGACAGGCAGTGCTAGTCCTTGAAATTAAGCCTTTTTTTTGGGGGGGGGGGTACTGGGAATTGACTCCAGGGCCTTGCAAATGCTTTTTCTTAGGTGCCTTTGATTCAGTATTGACTCATAGTGACCCTATGTACAACAGAACAAAACATTCCAGGACACAGTGCCATGCCCTGTACTATGTCAGTACTTCTCTACTATTCATATGGTTTTTCAATGGCTAATTGTTTCAGGGTTGTGTCCGGAGTTGGCTGCCAAGTCCTTCTCCCATTTTTGTGGTGCTAGGGATCAAACCCAGGACCTCAGAGAGCACAGAGCAGCATTCTACCAACTGAGCCAAACCCCCAACCCAGAGAGAACCATACATTTTTAAATTTAAATCTTTCCTTCCATATTTGAAGAAATACATTATGCTCTTCTTCTTATTGTTCCCTATAACTATCACTATCCCCAACAGAAAGGCACACACAGAATAAATGACAATTTTCTCATGGTCATTAAAAACACCCCACTGTGGCCTCCGATCCCATCAGATCTCAGAAACTAAGCAGGGTCAGGCCTGGTTACTATTTGGATTGGAGACCTCCTGGGAGCACCAGATGCTGTAGCCTTGAGAGAAGGACCTGACAACCCACTCCCAGAAAGCAATCAGCCATTGAAAATGCTATGAATAGCAGAGAAATATAACAATAGTGTTTCATCTGTTGTACATAGGGTCACTATGAGTCGGACACTGGCTGGACAGCATCTAACAGCAACAACAATTAAAGCCCACAGAGTTTTGAAAATGCATTTACTTATACTAACATTATATGCACATAAAAAGCCCTACTCATAGGTTATAAAGGAAAACATTTAAGAATGTATAAAATGAGTAAAAATTACTAAAACTCTCTTATGAATAATGAAAAGGACTCAGGGTAAGTCCACTGGGATCTTTGGCAATGGAGATTGGATCTCCTCATATGGAAAATAAGGAGAATGAATTTCAGTCTATGTTCCTTCAAGTTCTAAAATCCAATAAATCAAAATACCTCCTTATACAGTTAGATTATCACTAATTAATATACTTGGCTTCTATAAAAATCAGGGTATAGTAGCAAAATTTGGCAAAGTTTATCTGATCCCACAGTCTTCACAGAAAAAAAAAGGGAAGGTAGGCAGGAAAGCCATCAGAACTCATTATTCTACCTTATCAAGTGCCACATTGAAGGTCATTTGCCCAACATCTTGGTCTGTTTTATGGATTCTGAAATGATGATTTTGAAACCTTTGTACCTAAAGCTGCTATTGATAGCCACAGCAACAACAATCAGAACCATTAGCACAAGTGAAACAACATAACCTCATGGCCTGGCCCTGCCTTACTATAAGAAGTTACCAATAGCCTACTTACTAGCATTCTTTAACTTCATCCAAGTGAGTTGCCTTTTTTCTTCTTTTCTTTTTTCTGTGTGAGTGTGTGTGAGTGTGTGGTGCTGGGTATTGAACACATGGCCTTCTGCATGGTAGGCAAAATGCTCTACCACTGAGCTATACCCACTGTCCCTGGGCTGTCATTTATAATAAGCAAGACGATAATGGTACCTATCTATCAGATTAACAACATTACATTGAAGATAATAGATGTCTGTAATTAATGAGACAATGTCACAACATATTACTGATTATAGATTTGTTACATATCATCAAGAATGTATTTTTGCTTCCAAAAGAAGTAATCACTAAAGACAAAGACAGTTAGAAATTTGGGGATTCTTTGCCCATTAAGTCACTGACACAATTCAAATGACTATAAAATTCTTCACTTTGGAGAAGTAAAACACACCTAATTTAATGGAGATACAACTATTGTGCCAGTGTAGCTGATAGAGAAGGTGAAAGGTAAAAAAAAACTTTCCGGTTGAACACACTGAAATTCAGTAAGGAATAAAAACCACCAAATTTTTACTTTCTACTTTTTCTTACTTGAATTCAAATGGAGCAAAGTTTATATTAGTTTTTTAGTTGTTTACTTATATATTCACTTTGAAGTTTAAAAAATAAACCATCTCAAAATGGAAGACATATAAAAAACAATGAACACTTAGAAGAAATTTTAAAGTAATAATAACTTAAGAAACTGTAGTTTACCAATATCTTTAAAAGAAAACGATGAGCAGGGCACAGTGGCACCCATCTATAATCCCAGTGGCTTGGGAGGCAGAGGCAGGAGGATCGCAAGTTCGAGACCGGAGGTAGTCTGCATAATTTAGTGAGACCCTGTCTCAAAAAGTGAAAAAAAAAAATTGGGCTGGGGTGCAGCTCAGTGGTACAGCACTTACAAAGGATGCAAGTGCAAGGCCCTGGTTCAACCCTCAGTACAGCAAAAATAAATAAATAAACAAATAAATAAAATTATGAAAGTAAAATACAGTTTGAAAGAAATTGTTTAAAAATTATTTTTCACACTAATATTATTTTCATTTCTTTAAATTGACCAATTTAATCAAAATGTCTTTCTTCAGAGCTGGGCACCATGGCGCATGCCTGTAATCCCAGTGGCTCAAGAGGCAGAGGCAGGAGGATTGAAAGTTGGAGACCAGAGGCAGTCTGGCTAATTTAGTGAGATCTAGTCTCAAAAAGTAAAAAGAAAGAAAGAAAGAAAGAAAGAAAGAAAGAAAGAAAGAAAGAAAGAAAGAGCGGGCGGGCGGGCTAGGGGTATAGTTCAGTGGTATTGTTGTTGTTGTTAGGTGCCGTCGAGTTGAGTCAGACTCATAGTGACCCTATGTACAGCAGATCGAAACACTTGCCGATTCTGTGCCAGGCAAACAATCTCATTTATGTTTAAGCCCATTGTTGCAGACACTGTGTCAATCCATCTGGTGGAGGGTTTTCCTCTTTTGCGTTGACCTGCCACTCTTCCAAACATGATGTCCTTCTCCAGGGATTGTTCTCTCCTGACTACATGTCCGAAATATGTAAGACACAGTTTGGCCATTTTTGCTTCCAAGGAGCACTCTGGTTGTACTTCTTCT
>VMDO01005431.1:0-76083 GCA_007922755.1 Pedetes capensis | reverse complement strand
TTCAGTGGTATAGCACTTGCAAAGCATGCAAGTAGGAAGCCCTGGGTTCAACCCACAGTACCAGAAAGAAAAAAAAAAGTTTTTCTTTAGCACAGAGACCCCTATATTGTCCAGAGTTGTTAAGAAAACTACATACTTATATGTTTGTAGTATAAATAGATATGTGTAATTACCTTATGAAAAATATTTTCCCTTTTTTAAAATAAATATGAAATCCAGATGTCCTAATGAAAAGGCATAATTCATCACATGTTGGAACATCACTGAACTATAAAGGAATAAGTAAAAGCTATAAAAAGGCATCAAAAGCACACTTAAATACTATTTACCTAACAAGTTGCCTTGGGGGGAAAATACCTTAAAATAACTGTTCTGTATATATACCAATTTTTAAAATGGACTGCAACTGTTTACAGAAGTTACAACATACATTGACCTGATGTTTTTGTTTTTATAAGGTAAAAGGACATGATCACTATTGGCATTTACAAGAACATACACTCAATAGCTAAGAAAGCTAAATTGATTAATACTAGATAAAGCAAATTTGTCCTAAAAAGTAGATAAGGGAATAGTCTACCAAAGAAGACAAACTCAGGACACTTTATTATCATGAGCAGGATCTGATATTTGTTATTCTAATAGCTACTGAGAAGTAATTCACAATTCATAAATTCATCCTTAAATTTATAATACAGGATTTTAATATATTCCGAGTTATGCAATAGTACCACTATCTGATTACACATTTCATCTCTCCTGAAAGAAAGCAAGGACATACTGGTAGTCAGTCCTCATTTCCCCAACCCCCACCACCTACCCTGGGCAACATACTCATCTACTTTCAGTCTCTATAGATTTGCCTATTTGCACATTTCCTGTGTAACTGGAATTCTATGGTAGATGGTCTGTGTGTCTGGCTTCTTCCACTTAGCCTAATGTTTTTGAAGTTCATTTATGTAAGAGCATGAATCAATGCTTATCTGCTTGATAGTACTGAATAACATTATTTTTAAAGACAGTTTTAGGAGATTGTTTGTTTGTTTGTTTCTAATTTCAGGCCCCCATAAAAATATTTTTTTCAGAAGTGAGAACAGAATGAACAGGAAATAGTCCTAAAAGAGTTGGTAGAAAAATCAATAAAACAATCTATAGCAGCACATTTCCATAGAAATATAATTAGATCTACGTACATAGTAATTCTAAATAACAGTAGTTGCATTTTTAGAAAGAAAAAAGCATGCAAAATTAATTTTAATAATACTTTATGTAATCCAATATATCCAAAATAGTATCACTTAAATATGTAAACAATATGATACATACTAATGAGTTATTAGCATCCTTTCCTTCCTATCATATCCTCTATGCAATTTCCATTTATTATAGATGTTAATTCACACTAGCCACATTTCAATGGCTCAAAAAGCATATGTGGTTGTCACCATTTGAACAGTACAGATCTAGAAAATGAAGTAACAGAGAAGGATATCAGGAAAACATGATAAAGGTTAGGAAGAATGAGGAATCGAGAACATGATAATGAAAAGAGAGCAGAGAATGGAAGAATGGCAGGGAGAAAGCAACAGGCAAATTTTCATTTCTCTATTAAATATTTTTGAGACCCATATTTACACACATATCACAAGCAAAGATACCTGCTAAACTGACTAATATATCCCTGTCCTCAAGAAATACATTATCAAGAATAAGTAAGAAGGTGATATGCCCTGTATGACAAACAAATGGAGATAAAGTAATACAGAAAGGGTTAAGAAGTGGTAGAATTTATTCAAGACTGGGAGAACCCAGCACCGTCCTTCCAAGTTTGTCTTATACTTAGTTTCTCTCTTTCTCCCCTTCCCTTGCTCCCTCTTTCCCTTCCTGTCTCCCTCTCTGTCTCTCATCTTCCACTTTCATAATAGCAATTATGTCTATTACAACAGTTAAACATCTACTTGATGCTAGTGTTCTGATCACATGGTTGCCTCTAACATGCTATTCCTAGGGTTAATCATCAGTTTAGGATTTGCATCTCTGTTTACATTTGTTGCATGTCTATCATTCATGTCTTTCAACTAATAAGGCCTCAATTTATTTGGAAACTGCATCTTAATGTCACATCTAACCAATGCTCAACAACATCTCTAGACGTATTAGTGATTAGTTATATATCACTAATCTTTCTCTCCTTCCTTCCTTTTTTCTTCCTTCTTTCTTTCCTCCCTCCCACCTTCCCCCCTCCTTTTTTTTGTTCTACTCTTCCTCTTTTATTGCTGGAGATTGGTCCCAGGCCTTGCACAAGTGTTCTACCACTGAGCAACACTCTCAAGCCTTAAGTGTTTTTGTAGAAAATAAATTTACAGTTTAAATAGTATCTCCTTTTAGATAGCAACACAACTAAGGTTTAATTTTGAAATGAGAAGCATCTAGAAATTAATTCAGCATTCCTTATGAAAGTCAAATTTTAGGTGGGTGTAGTGGCACATGCCTGTAATCCCAGGGACTCAGGAGGCAGAAGCAGGAGGATGGAAAGTTCAAGGCCAGAGGCAGCCTGTGTAACTTAGCAACACCCTGTCTCAAAATAAAAAGTAAAAAATGGACTGGGGTGTAGCTCAGTGGCAGAGCACTTGGAAAGCTTGTGTGAGGCCCTAGGATTAATATCTCAGGACAGCAAGAAATAAAAAAGAGAAAGAAAGAAAAAGTCAAATTTTAAATAAATAATTCCACCTATGAAATCCATGACAGAGATATGCTAAATTATGTCTGGAATGCCAAGGTTATATTCATTATTGCATAATATTTTAGGCAAGAGGCCAAATTACAATAAGCACAAGTGTTTTATATATCTCTATATAAACAGTTGCTTCAACTGGGAAATCATTTAAAAAGTCACAAGTTCAATTATCAAATGAAAGGGGCAGTCTAACCTCTAGCTAGAGAAAAAATGTGAGGTCATAAACTAGAGAAAACCTAGCATAGAAGTCAAATGAAATTCCTTAAAATTTCTAGGCCTTGTTAGAAAGAAATCATGTGACCTACAATAGGAGACATTAAAGGAAGCAAAAAGTTAATTCAATAAAAAAATCAACAAAGCACATCTATGACATCTGCTGCAATGATATCACTCTAAGATAAAATAATATTTAATCTAATTTTATTTATATATAAATAATATATGATATATAGATGTATATGACATATATATACATATGTGCATGTGTGTGTGTGTGTGTGTGTGTGTGTGTGTGTATCACAAGAAGCCCTTTAGAAGCTTTATTAAAAAATAAAGAAAAAAAACAATACAACAGATGGCCACACTGTGGGTCGAACACATTCCCTGGAGACTACCTATAACACCAGCATGATTAATTCCTCCAACATACGAAAGAAACAGAATTTTTTTTTTTTATTTATAAGAAAATAAAATTGCTCTGGTAAAAAACAAAAGAGACAACAAGAACACAACAAAAGCATTGCAGGTCTATAGGAATGCGAATAACAGAGGTCACAGAGGTTATGAATGGAAAGATTACAGCCAATTTATTATCTCTTTTCCATGAATTTTTTTTTTCCACAGAATAAAGGTTTGAGGTTTGACACCACTCTGCTGTATTCAAAGTCCCTGCTCAAAGTGAGTATGACCTTCAATAAAGCAATCACATGAAATTTATAATTTCCAACCGAAGCAATTTGTTAACCCACCTGACGGTAAAGGAAGGGGTGAATAAACAAGGGGGCCAGGGAGAAGTAGTGATAGTATAGAAAAGCTTGACTAAAGAGTCTCCAGGGCTGGCAATGCAGCTCAGAGGCACAGTGCTTGCTAGCATGTCTAAGACCTTGGGGTCCTATCCCCAGGCCTCGGGGGAAGGAAATCTTCATCAAAAAGACCATAAAGAATTTTCTTTAAATGAGAAGCTTATTTTTACAACAAAGTCAGGGTGAAAATAACTACACAGATTTGAAATTGATTTTATGAACCCATATTTTAGATTCAAATTACTGTGAAGGTATAAATAGCTCATTTAAAAAAAAAAAATGAGGCTGGGCACAGTGGTTCATGCCTGTAATCCCAGCAACTCAGGAAGCAGAGGGAAGAGGATTGAAGCCTGTGTAATTAGTGAGACCCTGTCTCAAGATAAAAAAATAAAAAATAAATTTGAAAAAATGGGCTGGGGATACAGCCCAGTGGTTCTAGGGTAGGGGGGCGGGAATCAAAAGACTGATGGTGTGATCTTTAGAAAGACAATTACTATGACAACATACTTAAGAATTCCTTAAGGTTTAAAATACAACCAAATCTATTTCCATGTCATGTTTCAGAACAGCTAAAAATTTAGAGGAACTCTTCTTTATCTTATTTCTAATACAATTAACTTGCAAAGGTGAAGTTTATTTCTAGGCACTAGTATACTATTAACAATTTTCGAGGCCAACTACATAATTTGCCAAGAACAAAATGAAAATGTAATCCCTTTATTCAAAAACCAGGAAAAGAAAAAAAAACATTTTCCATTTCGTTCCAAGTGTCTCTCTCCACCTATCATGTTGTTGTTGTTGTTAGGTACTGTCCAGTTGCATCCAATTGATATTGATCTCATAGGGTTTTCAATGGCTGACTCTCTTGGGATTGCTTCTGGAGTGGATTGTCACATCCTTCTCCCATTTTTGTGGTGCTGGGGATCGAACTCAGGGCTTCAGAGACCACAGAGTGGCATTCTACCAACTGATTGAAACCCAGACCAAATCTATCCCAGTATTTTTTATTTACTTTTGAATGTCAAGCTCTGTTGGGCATGGGAGTACTCATGGGATGATTACAGACCCTCACAGGTGCCTGGGGCCCTGTATCATTAACTCAGTAAGCAGTAGCTACTTGCTTGACTCAACCACTCCCACACCTGAGCCCAATTCCCCTGCAGGGGAAGAGTGCAGAACTGGGTGGGTGCAAGAGAGCAAGAGAGTGGGTAAACACAACTCAATTCCAGCAAGGGACAGGGAGGATCCAGAAAGCAGATACGTGAGCTGAGGGTCCAAGTCTCAAGCTATTGGTTCACCATCACACTGGGCTTCATTTCCAAAGCTCAAATCCAAGATAAAATTAATAAAAATTTCAAGGAAGTAAGCACAGGACCTTAACATCAAGTGCTAACCCTCTTCTGAGTTTGGGGCCCTGTGTGACTCCACTGTTTGCTACCTATGTAGCAAGACCTGACAGTTGCTACATGACTAAAAGAGGAAAATACTGAATTTTTTTTGTAGAAACTACTGCCAGTTTACATAGTTGACTCTGTCTTCCTAATGTGTATTGAAAAGACTTTATTAATGCCACAATTACAAATATGAGAAATCTAACAAGCCAGGCACCAAGGTTCACACCTGTAAATCCCAGTAATGCAGAAGGCAGAGGCAAGTGGATCAAGAGTTTGAGGTCAGAGGCAGCCTGTTCAACTTAGTAAAACCCTATCTCAAACAAACAAACAAACAAATAAATAAAAATTCTAAAAGGAGCTGAGGTGCAGCTCAGGAGTAGAGCATTTTCCTATCATATGAGAGGCCCTGAGTTCAACCCCTAAGCTCTGGAGAAAAAGAGAGAGAGAGAGAAAGCAGGAGGGATAGCTAACAAGAAAAAAAATATACTGCATATACAGTATCTTACCTATTAATTCATGTTTGAGACAACACATAGTAAAGGCAAAGCAAATTAAACCTGAAACTTTAAGAAGACAATAGCATAGACAAAAATGGCGAAGAGGAATATACCAACAAATAGATTTTTTAAACTGGAAAATAAAGCAATTACAGCTGAAGCATTTTCCATGCATAATGTACAAGGATCTCCCACTGGCTCCAGGGTAACAATTGTCAGTGGATGCATATCAGGTCTTTGAAATGTCAGAGTGACCAGAAACATGGTATAATTAGATTACTAATAATTAAGAAGAGCGATAACAGCCATGGTCAGACTTTTAGACATTTGAAAAGTAAACTGTGTTTAATTTAGGATATAAAAATCTATGATTGTATGAATATAGAAGAAAATATGGCTCATTCTAATAAACAAACCAAATATGCAATTAATATGAATCAATACAAAAGATATGATACACTTAAAACTAATACACACAGTATTTTCTTTCAACTAAGGCACTTAATACATATGAAATTTCAGTAAAATTTAAAATACTAATACACAAATGAAACACCCCTTAAAATAATAGCACCAAAACTGAAGTTAACAAATCAAATAAAACTGAGAGATAACTAAGAAAAGGAAAACCTTTTACTATTATATTTTGGGTGTGAAGAATAAAAAAAAGAATATGTTCCTATCAGGGCATTAACAGATATAGTACTGTTGACAATGGCAGATCCTATTTTGCTAATATCATGTAGTTTGATTTTGAAAACTATAAAAATTGATATAAAAAAGCAAACACAATAAACATGAAGATTCTGTAAAATAGCAAATGACCACTTCCAGTAAGTTTCAATATGGACTCCCAGAATTATATCCTTGCAGGAAAATCTGCAGGTTCATGGCATGGAAATCTCATCTAAGGTTACTGATGATTTTTCTATCACCCATGCAATGTACATTTCCAGCCCTCATTATTCTTGTTTCAGCAAAATTTAAGATTAAGAATCACTCCCTATGCTTCATATTATTGGCTTCCATGATGTATGCCTACTAGTTTCTTCCAGCCATTCTGGTCGTGCCTAGATTTCCTTGCAGATTCACAGCCCTTTCATTAGCCATTAAATTTTGGGATTTCTCATTAGTATCAATCGCTTCAATTACAGACTAATGTAGCTGTCTCATTAACATTCTTAAATTATCTAATTCAGATATCTCCTTTGCCCTGTAGTCTTGTATATCTAACCACCTAACTGACCTCTTGACTTGCCTGTCACAAAGGCATTTCAAACATATCTGCAAACCCTGCTTTGCATCTGCAGCCCCACCCTTTTCCTCAAATGAGATCCTTTTCCAAGCCTCCCTCTCACAGTAATCATGCCTTCTGTCACCCAGAAGTGGAAGTGAGAAAAGCTCAGGTTTCATTATGGACTCTATCCTCTCCCTAATCATCACCCCACCCAAACTATCAAGTCTTAAGATTTTACCTTCTACCTTTCTCTCAAATCTGAAGTCTTCCTCTCCATATCCTTATACACTAACCAAGTTTCCCTCTTTCTCTCACCTTGAGTACCGCAGCCTCAACCCACCTTTTGTCACCACTGTTACCCACTCTTATCCTCTACAGTGTAGTCAAAGTTATCTTTTGACTCAAAAATCCAATTTTAATAACACAACCCCTCTGTCACAACTATTTAATGACCGACTGTTGTCTTCCCCTAACATGGACACCACTTTCCTCTCCACCTTCATCTCAGTCAAACACTATATCCCACTCTATCTTCTATAAACTCTATCTCCTTCCAGACAAATGGGTTTGCATATCTCATTCCCTCAGCCTAGAATACTTTGGCCTTACCTCCAGTTTACCCCTTTTCTTTTTATTAATTTCTATGTATTCCTAAAATCACAGATCACCTTTTTGGTGATTTTCTTCTAGATTCACATAACACGATGTACCTGTCTTTCACAGCACACACAGGCTTAATGTTGTGCAATTAACCAGCAACTATGTATCTTCCTCTTTGGACTATAAATCCTCTGAGATCAGTGATTAAACTTCATTGTGTACAATATCCTACATTTAGTATTTGTCCAGCAATTGTTGTTGTTGTTGTTAGGTGCCATCGAGTCGGTATCCGACTCATAGCGACCCTCATAGGGTTTTCAATGGCTGACTGTTTCGGGATTGCCTTGGGAGTGGATTGCCAGGTCCTTCTCCCATTTTTGTGGTGCTGGGAATTGAACTCAGGACCTCAGAGACTGCAGTGCAGTGCTCTACCAACTGAGCTAAATCCCAGCCCGTCCAGCAATTAGTGACACTCAAATTCTCATCTGACTTGAGAAATCTTAGCTGACAATGGAGAAGACAAAATTTCTTACTGATGATTGCATCATCACAACAAACTAATATGAAACTCACAGTTTCTAGAAATGTTAACAGGCTGGTATGTCTGCATTACCAAACATATATACATAATTCATATTTGAGTCTTAGACAAAATTTCAGTATGGAAGCATCATATATATCTTGAACTTAAAGCTTGTAGTTAATTATAGTCTTCAGCAGGAGTTTATTGGGACACTCTCTTTTAAATGCCTGGCAATACCCTACATGGACATTTGTCATTGTGTGATGTTTATTTTAACCTAGTCTAATTTGTGTCTATTTAGATTTCTGTATCTCTGTGTTTACATTAATGTTATTATTCAGTTTACTACCTTTCATTAAAGCTTCATGAAGAGAAAATGGTTCTAGAATAGATTTACAGAAAAGGATTTCCCACCCAAACCACCAACAATTCCGTGACTTCAGTGAGCAGCATCCAAACCTTCTTATTGGTAATTATTTCTAGACATGTGCACCTGTCCAAGAAACAGGTTTTTACTGGTTCCATGTCAAACAGTACTTGGTTCTTTTCTTCAGCTAGAGATTTCTTCACTCCTTTAAAAAAGTTGCAATACTTCTATTTTAATTAGAATTAATTTTCAAAATCTTTATGCCAAACAAAAACAGTGCCCTGGACCACAGGAATTCAATATACACATTAAATACCTTCTCAGGGGAACAAAAGAGTCTCAATGTGTCTGACTTCACCAACACAGGATACATTCCATTTCCAAAGAAATTCCCTTTGATAAAAAAAGAATCTCACAACTTTGAAGCATGATATTTTGTAAACAGAAATGATAAATGTACTTTCTGCATTTATAGAAAAATAAGATCAAACTAATCATGCCAAGAATAACAAAGCCAGACCAGCATCTAACCTTGAAAAAATAGAAATGACCACTATAAATCAGTGCATTCCTCCATTTATTATATCTAACTAGAAAGCTTGGATTAAGCCACCTATCAAGAAACAAAAGGTTATCTTCTGTACTAAGCTGTAAGAAAGGTGCCATTACAAATTAATAAGGTAAGAACATGCACAAAGAGAGCATATCTGATTCACTGAACTTCCAATAACCTGCAACTACCTCCAGGATTATTTATATTGTGTCCTGGAAAGCCACTTCAAATCCAATAAAACAAAATGCTGGCCATTTCTGATATTATTGATGTTTATGAACACCAGAGAGCAGCTCTCTGCAGATGTTTTAATACAAGGCTTGGAGACAGAAAACCAAATAGTAGTAAAACAATCAAATAAAGTCTGAATCTGTGCCTTCAAAGAAATAAGCATATACTGCTTCAGGTTCTGTTTATTTAGGCGTGAGTATTCAGATTACATGTGGTAAGTAGAATAGTGCTCCCCCACCCAGCAAATGTCTACATCCTAACCCCTGGAACCTGTGACTATGTTAGTATGGCAAAGAGGAATTGAGGTTTCAGGTGAGAGTAAGATCGCTAATCAGGTTACTTGGTGATGAAGAGATTATCCTGGATTATACAGGTATGCCCCATATGGTCATGGCTGTCCTTAAATGAGAGGCAGAAAAAGAGAAACAGACATGGCAGTGTGGGAAGGATTCAGCCTGTCACTGCTGGCTTTAAAGATAAAGAGTCATGTGTCAAGGTAGGTCGGTGACCTCTAAAAGATGAAAGCAGTGAGTGAAGAATAAATGAATGCTCTCTAGAGGATCCAGGAGGCATGCAGCCCACAGAGACCCCGATGGGCTCAGTTAAATTCTACTGAACTCTGACCTCCAGAAATGTAAAATAATAAATCTGTGCTGATTTAAGCCATGAACTTTGTGGCAGTTTGTTGCAGCAGCCCCAGAAAGCTAATGCAATACTTCGTAATTTTTTAAAAATTATAGTCTGTTATTCCTGTTGTTGTTAGGTACCTTCAAGTTGGTCCAACTCATAGTGACCCTCATAGGGTTTTCAATGGCTGACTGCTTTCGGATTGCTTTGGGAGTGGACTGCACATCCTTCTGCCATTTTTTGCAGTGCTGGGGACTGAATTCGTGTCCTCAGAGAGTATAGCATGGCACTCTACCAACTGAGCTAAACCCCAGCCCTTCTGTTATTCCTAAGGATAATAATAAACTGACCATTTTATCTCATGCAACAGCAAAAACCACCTCTGGTCTACCTCAGATCCTATAAAATAATTACTTAAGTTATATCTTCTTGAGTCTCAATTTCCTTCATTTTTTTGCCCTTTAATATAGTGGAGTTTGTTAGAATGCTCCAAGTTTCCGTAGAGCTCGGAAATTCCTCATGCTTTTGCTTGCTAATGCTAAGTATTAAACATTGCTTGAGTTTTGACTTTTCCTATGACATCATTTTGTAACCTCTAATAATCTATTTTAAGAAATGTCGTGTCATATATGATGTAAGTTCACGAAATTATTCATAATAACCTACTCATTTTCACTGGAGGTCTCTACCAATTGCTTTACTTTACTATGGCACTTCTCTCATCTTCCATAAAGACCATGTTCAAGCAAGAGAACATGCAGTTAACAGCAGCTCAGAAGAGGCAAGACAAAAATATCAACATGGTATAGAATTTTGCTTTTAAATACTTTTTGGCATACATATCTTTACTGGCTCAACGCAGAACAACTCTTTTTAAAATGGCTATAAAGTTAAGCTATACTGCTTAACATCTATAGCTTTAAAAAAAATCCTATACATTTGCATTGATTGTAACCATGTAGTGAATTGCTCTCTCTTTAAAGACAAAAGGAGAATGGGGGAATGTGACCAAACTGAAAAGAAACCAGACAAGAAAAGTTAAATCCACATTACATTAAGAGGCCAAGTGAACTATAAGTTGCAAAGTTGAAATATCCTTAGAATATGTGATAATGCCTTCAATAAATATCATTGAAGGACCATGTTTAAAAGTAAATTTTACACACCAATGTTCTCTTGGCTTTAAATGAATTTAGTGTTCCTAGGAGTGACTGATAATCACACTCAATAGTAAAAAACAGAGAAAATATGTGTGTGTATGCCTATATATATGCATATATAGTCACATATATATGCAACATTTTCCCAGTCACTCTAACAAATATGCCAGAAAAATAAAGATGTTTTGCAAGAAATCCAGTTTTCTGGTATGAGCACTATGAAATACTTTGTGTTTACTATGTTATGCAACAAAATAAAACATTTAACTTTTAAGACATCTGGAAATACTAATTGAGCCATGTAATGAATAGGGAAAAGAAAAATAAATGGGGGGGTGGGTATTCCAGATATTGTAGAAAGTAAGCAGAAAAAGTTGGGACAATCCCCCTCAGAAGAAAACCAATGATGACAGAACATTGTCAGGAAGAGCTGGGGACAAGACAAATGAAACAATAGAGATGGACAGGGACTGTATTATAGTGGACAAAAGACAGATCTTAATGGGAACTGATCATAAATTACTGGAAAACATAAACAAATACATTAGAAAACTGCCTCAAAAAGAAAAAAAAGACAAAAGTAGGCCAATCAATAAAAGGAAAGAGGTCTGGCTGTGAAATTGTCCAGGCAAATGGACTCAAGTGTTGAGCACATTCCTTCCTATTTTTAATCACAAGCCAGAGGTCTAGCAGGTATATTTGTGTGTGAGGTTAACATTGGCTATTTTTACAATACAATCGGACACTGGCTTTCAAATGATTTGAATACAGGCATGCTGATTATGGTTTCTCTTCAATGATTTTAACTGAGCTAATACATATTATGGGAGAAGAATGTGGTAATCCACTCCCAAAGATAATCCACTCCCAAAGACAATTGGCCACTGAAAACCCAATGAAAGTCACTATGAGTGGGACTCGACTAGATCGCACCTAACAATAATACATACTAAGAATGTATCAGAAGCATCTAAGTCCATGACCCGGGTTATGTGAGAGAGACAAAAGAAAGAAAAAGAGAATGGAAAAAGGCAATCGTAGATAGAAAAGAGAAGAGAGAAGCAAGGGGCAGCTAGGAAAAGCAAAGCAAACTCTGAGGGTAACACAGTCAAACCTTGCTCCTCTTCAAGGCATCTTCCTCCAGGAAAGATTTGGTGATTCCATTAAGGCTTTGTTTCTCATTCTGTTCTCTGGTTTTGTTTTTGCTTCTCTTTTCTTTTTCTGATACGAATTCTGTCTTTTAAGTAGTGCTCCAGAGCATGGTTTTGTAGCTTCTATTTATTCATGGTTCAGTACATCACAGATGGTGCAACACAGCCAAGTGCAGGGAGTAGGGGTATGTGCAAGAGAACATGCAGTAAATACCATGTTATAGTGTTAATAGTGTGTTATTTGTTAGTTTTGTTTTTCTGCCCGTCTCATTTAGTATGGGGAACTCCTAGAAAAACTGCAATAATAAGACAAAGAACTACTGTAGCTCCCCTACTGCAATTCAGCAGTTTTTAATACCTTGCCAGATTTGTTCTCTCAACCTTTATTCTATAGAATTCTATAATATATTTATATTTTCCACAAAATTTGATAATATTGCATACACAGGGCCTTTTACCCCACAACAAATCAATAATGTATATTTTCAAACCACAAGAATATTCTCTTGTATAATAACTATAATACAATCACTAAATTAAGATAATTTAACATAGAAACATTATGGTTATATAATCTAGTATTTGTCAAACCTGTGAGGCAAATGTAGCTTGTCACCCAATTTGTAAATGAAATTTTACTGGTACACAGCCATGCCCTTCTTTCCTATATTATCCATGACAACCATGTGAACAACAGCAGTGTTGTATGACTGTCACCAGAGATAAAGTATGACTTGCAAGCCTTAAAATACTTTTTTCTTAAACCTCATATAATTCATAGTCCATACTGTCAACTTTCTCAACAATGTCCTTTGAAGCTGTATTTACCATTCTACAATTCAACCCATGTTCACATAATGCATTTAACTGCAAACCATACCTCTAAATCACCTTTAATCCAGAACTGATACTTAGACCTTCTATGTCTCTCACGACCTTGCCATTTTGAAAAATATAGGCCACATATATATTTTTAAAATGATTCCTCTATTGGGGTTTATGAGATGTTTGCTCAAGATGAGATTCAGGAAATGATTTCTTTCTGAGAATGTTTTTTTTAAAAAAAGGATTCTGTACTGTTCTTATAAGGCAAGACTGTTTCTGGATTAGCGGAGATTTATGACCTAAAATCAAAGAAGAGAAATGTGAGAATTTCCTTATGGCCAACTCTTATACAAGAAGCTGAGGAAAGTTATAGTAATATTTTTAGATTTTATGGCTAGCATTGGGAAAAGGGGGTTCTGGTTTCTATGGTACATTGCTGCTGTTGTTGTTGTTGTGGTGGTGGTGGTGGTGGTGGTGGTGGTGGTGGTGTTAGGTGCCATCAAGTTAGGTGTGGGTAATAGCAACCCTATGTACAAAGGAACAAAACACTCGCCAATTCAGTGCCAAGCACACAATCTTATGTTTAAGCCCATTGTTGCAGACACTATGTCAATCCATCTAGTTGAGGTCTTTCTTTTATTTGTTGACTGCCACTCTTCCAAACATGATGTCCTTCTCGAGGGATTGGTCCCTTATGACTATATGTCAAAATATGTAAGATGCAATCTAGCCATCCTTGCTTCCAAGGAGCATAATAGTTGCACTTCTAGGATGGATCTGTTGGTTCTTTTGGCAGTCCATGGCATATTCAATATTCATTTCCAATACCATAATTCAAAAACACTAATTCTTCTCCTGTGTCTTTTATTCAATGTCCAGCTTTCACAACTCTATAATACGATGGAAAATATGGCATGAATCGGGCACACCTTCATCTTCAATGTGACATCTTTACTTTTCAACACTTTAGAGGTCTTTTGACACAGCTTCCCTCAGTGCAATGCATCTTTTGATTTCTTGACTGCTGCTTCCACAGGCATTGATTGTAGAACCAAGTAAAGCAAAATCTTGGACAACTTCTATCTTTTCTCCATTTTCCATGAAGTTGCTTATTGACCCAGTTGTAAGGATTTTTGTTTTATTGATGTTGAGTCATAATCCATACTGAAGGCTGTATTCTTTGATCTTCATCAGCAACTGTTTCAAATACTCTTCACTTTCAGCAAGCAGAATTGTGTCGTCTGCATAAAACAGGTTGTTAGTGAGTCTTACTCCAATAATGCTACTTCTTTATGCAGAAGAAATAATTCCAGATTCTCAAATTATTTCCTCAGCATAGAGACTAAAGAAGTAACATCGAAGGATACAGCCCTGACACACCCTTTTTTGACTTTAACCCAGGCAGTGATTCCTTGTTCCGTTTAAATGACTGCCTCCTGGTGCATGTACAGATTCTTCATGAGTACAATTAAGTGCTCTGGTATTCCCATTCTTTGCAATGTTTTCCATAATTTGTTGTGGTCTGCACAGTCAAATGCCTTTGCATAGTCAATAAAACATAGATAGACCTCTTTCTGATATTCTCTGCTTTCTGCCAATACCTATCTGATATAAGCAATGGTATATCTGTTTTTTTACCCTGTTCTGAATCTGGCTTTGTTTTCTGGCAGTTACCTGTCTATATACTGCTACAGTCACTTTTCAATGATCTTTAATAAAATTTTACTTGTGTATGACATTAATGATATCATTCGATAGTTTCCATGTTCAGTTAGATCCCCTTTCTTGGGAACAGGCACAAATATGGATCTCTTCCAGTCAGTTGGTCAGGTAGCTGTTTTCCATATCTCTTTGCCTAATGGGTTATCTTAGGAAAAAGGAATTCTAGTTATATGGCTTGCCTACAGGGAGATTGAAGTGTAAAAGACAGGTGGGTAGGAATGGGTCAGAGAGAAACTTTGCTTTGGCAACTATAAGATTGGGCTATCATCTTCAGAGCCATAATAACATCCAGACACATATAATGTCTGTCTCTTTCTCCTTGCTAATACTAATTTTAATAATCACTTTCTCCATATGTAGTTGCTATTTTGTGTGCTTATAATTAATAATAAAAAATCTACAAAGATATCCTTTAAGACCATGCAAAAATGTAGCTGTCTATCAAATTTCTCCTACTCCCAATTTAACATACAAAGAAGATTCTTCCCAAAATTCATCTTTACTCTTATGATTGCAATGCAGTAACTTTCCTAATTCACTCACAATGTCACACAATCCAAATTAGTGTTATGATCAGAAATCAGATGTCCAGAAATACAAAATGACTCATCTGTTATTTTTCAAAGGTCACATAGACAACTTGAGGACATTTGAAACTCTTCAAAAGGACCTAAAATATTTCAGACTACAGAATGCCTAAATACATGTTCCCAAGAGCCATAACCAGAATCTTGCTCATTATCACAGAAGACCAGTACCAGGAAGCTACCACAATATTGCCTGCAGCTGTACCACTGTGGTATCCAGTCCCATCAGATCTTGAAAGATAAGCAGGGTCAAGTCTGGTTAGTACTTGGATGGAAGGGCCCCTGCAAACACCAGGTGCTTGGGAGAAGGACCTGGCAACTCACCCTCAAAAAACAATCAGTCATTGAAATCCCTATAAATAGCAGAGAAGCACTAACAATACTGTTTCACCTGTTGTATATAGGGTCACTATGAGTCGGACACTGACTTAACAGCACCTAATAACAACAACCACTACCTAAAATATTAAAAAGCTACATTTTTAAATATCAAAAAGATACATTATTAAAGGGCTGGGATTTAGCTCAATGGGTAGAGCGCTGCGCTGCAGTCTCTGAGGCCCTGCGTTCAATTCCCAGCACCGCAAAAATGGGAGAAGGGCCTGGCAATCCACTCCCAAGGAAATCCTGAAGCACTCAGCCATTGAAAACCCTATGAGGATCGCTATGAGTCGGATACCGACTCAAGGGCACCTAACAACAACAACAACATTTTTAAACCTCCATTGTTTTCACTCTAGAATGAACATTCATACCTGCACTAAAATGTATGAAAGGGGCATCTGAGATAAAATAACACAAAACCAAAATCTAACACATTTTGTACACTCTAACTTTTGAGTTTGTCTATAAATCATTCAAGTCCATTTAACCTAACAGAGCCACAGATCATCACTCAGTAACCATAGTCTTGGGCTTGAGGTCATAAACTATAACCAATAATTAAATTCTACTTAAGGTAATTGCCAATGTTTTTCTAGGCAACACTAAACCATGTCTAATTATACACTTGGGTCCCCTAATTCAAAGTGTGAGCAGGTTGATTTAAAAAAGAAAAAGAAAAAGAAAACCTGAAAATTATGTTCCAGAAGGAACCTGAACATGTAAAGAAGTAGCACAGGGAAACATGATGGCTGTCATCAAAAAAATGAAGGATTCTTGTACAGAAGCAGCATTAGAAATCTACTTGCTTTAAGTCATTCACCAGCACACTAAACTATTACCTGGAAAATTCTGCATTCTTCAGCAGAAAAAAATGATCTTTGTAACCAAGTCTCTTGTCCTTAATAGGAAGCCAATGACCTCAGAAAATAAGTGTTTACACTAGACTTTGGACAGAATGAACGGCAAAAGATGTTAGCAAAAAGAGGCTGTAGGATACATTTGTATTTGTATATTTCTCTTCTGAAATAAAGCTTAACCTTAAGATAAACTTTCAATAGCTCTGTACATCAACATTTTAAGGTTTTTGAAATTTTGCAACAACTGAAAACTCTTAACTGCCTCAGACAGAAACAAGAAGGGAAGTAACTTCATACCAAGGCTCAGAGTCATTATATTTTTCTCTGCAACAAAATAGATACCCCAAACTGTCAACCCCACAAGGTCAGGAAGTCACTGCTAAAAGGAAGTGATCTTGCATGAGTGTCTCGAATCCATTTAAAAATGTCCAATGTCTCAACTAAGCATGCAATGTAACAAATAGCTTAAGAACCATGAGTTTTTACAACTCAAGAACCAATACCTTTAACTGTTAATTTTATACTATAAAATCTAAAGCAATCTTCTTTGCCAAAAGTAGTGAGGCAGGCCACAATTACGGGTATATAATCATACAAGATGGGCCCATCCTCTTTCTCTTCACTTTGAATTTCAAATTCTGCCTTTATGAGAAACTAAGAAATCAGAACCATCACAGCATATAGCACTTAGCATCAGACTACTTACTCAGGCTGGGTAATTTTTTTCTTTAATGGAGATAATAAGTGTTAGCGTTGTGGGGATTATACAAGATAATAAAGAGGTGCCTTGTATACACAAAATATTTAAGAAATGAAAGTATATTCTGCACTTGCTTTGAGGACGAATTATTTTTCTTAAAAATAAAAATTGCCAAGGATGCTTTAGGAAGTTTTCTGTTG
This sequence comes from Pedetes capensis, assembly GCA_007922755.1. Classification (NCBI taxonomy): domain Eukaryota; kingdom Metazoa; phylum Chordata; class Mammalia; order Rodentia; family Pedetidae; genus Pedetes; species Pedetes capensis. The sequence goes on along the minus strand of VMDO01005431.1, from coordinate 58,709 downwards.
TAGTTCAGACATTATTTCATTCTGTAACTAACCAAAGGGGACACTCATGCTGCAGTTCTAATTCTGCTGCCCAAGAATCTCCACAGCAGTGGTCACCGTGTTCCCCAGTACCCTCTCCTCTCATACCAAGAGCTATCTAGTTTTTATTGGGACCCCGTAATCAGATCTTCAAAAACTCCTTGAGAAATAAGCACACATACAAATTGGTAACTATGGATCGTGATGGATGTTTTAATAATTTGTGGTGATCATTATACAATGTATATGGATAAGAAACCACCACATTGCATACATTGAATACATACATAATTTTATTTGTCAAGTATTTAAGAAAACATCTCAGCACCTTGGTCACAAATATGTTCAAAACATCCTGTGCCTTCCAAACCATCTTTGGCTGAGGTCAACAAATCCAAATGTATGTAAACAGTATTAACTATGAGTGAAGCATAAAAATTTGGATTAAATATGTAAACTAATGCAATGGAGACTCATAAAATTACTTTAATGATGCAAACAATCCAGTAAGTGTGTGAAACATGTAGATATTATTTTATTTCAAACTCTTTTTACTTTTAAAATAATTTACTTTCACTCATGATGAAAAAAGCAATTTCACTTAAGAAAACAATTTCACTTCAGGAATTATGTTCACATTTTTCAGGTTTAACACTTATTTAAGTCCTAGAAATCTATAGTTAATTACAAGAGAATTTAGAGTACATGATATTAAGGCATTGATAATGATAAATTTCAAGAAGTATGGGTTCTTTCTAAACAGATTTTTAAAAAAATCAATCCTCAAGTTAAATAAAATATTGCTAATTTGTTACTACTAACATGTAAGCTAAGGATATATCCAGGTGTTTAGTTTCTCAAGTATTTAGTAAAGATGCAATAAAATGTTAAAATGTGACTTTCAAATTTTATAAAGCAATTAAAAAAGTAAGAAAAATAGAATGTTTACCAGTTTTGATGTGGAATTACCCCTAAGTGAAATTTTAGAAAAAGTAACACACCTACAGCAAGTAAAGAAAGCCAATTTTATTTCAGGAAGCTAACAAATTCTATTAAGGAATACACAGTTACTCTTAGGAACTAGCAGATGCATTGTAGCTAAGAGAAAAAGAAAAGGGTAACATTATTGTGATGGTAGGATTCAACATTTAGCACAAAGTTGCAGTCTCTTTTCTATAACCTATAAAATGGGTCCATAAACTAAGTTTCAAAAAGAATAATTACTATGTTTCAACTAATATTATTTTAAAACACTAGAGGCTACATTTCCAAAGTCATTTCAAAAAGATTAAGTAGTGAAAAACTATGTAACAAGAAGCTAATATTTGTGATATAAATTTGACACATACAAATTATTCAAAAATGCAGTCTACACACTCACAAATTTTCTTCCATTAAGAATAAAGGAAATATAATAAATGTAAATCCTATATTTAAAAGCTACCTTTTTTTCATAAGTCTGAGAGAAGAAGGCACTGTTCAATTCTAAAGTTACTGGCGATAATTTGCTGTTCTTCCTGTTGTCATTCTCCATAACACCATTGCCACTGCAACCAAAATGAAGGGACCAAGAGAAAGAACTATCCATGATAAGCAATGTGAGCATTATCTTATCTGGGATAGATGTGTTAAAATTAATGAAAGGGTACTGGGCACCATGGCACAGGCCTATAAATCCCAGATACTCAGGAGGCTAAGAGAAGAGGATTTTGAGTTTGAGGCCAGAGGCACCTTGTGGAATTTAGCAAGACCTTGCCTCAAATTAAAAATAAAAAAGGGCATAGGGATGCAGCTCAGTGGTAGAGCACTTGTCTAACAAGTGGGAGACCCTGGGTTCAACCCTCCTGTATTGAGGAAAGAAAAATAAATAAATAAAACCTAATGAAATAAACATGAAATTCTTTCCTACTTGGAATTATTGAATTCAGGCAATCTTGGGAGGCACTGTTTTGATATCAGTATTTGGTCAAAAAAATTAGAAGATTCAAGAGTTTGAGAACTGACACCATTTTCTTTATGGCTCATGGACTCCTCATCTTACCCACATCCTTCCGTCCTGGGCTATTATTTTCTGATAGAATACCTGCAAACACAGAGGATCTTCACTTTTTGCCTCTTCACTGGATCCAGTCCTGAGCAACCATTGTGCCTGAACATTGGTGGGTGCAATGAGATACATCTGCCTATTCATGAGGTACTGCTTGGTTCTTTCATTTGATATACTTCTGCTGGAAATGCTCTGACCTGCTCTCCAGTGTTCAGGGAGCCCTAATATGAAGTTTATACTGACAAAGGCAAAAATAATGCTGCAAAATAGCAGTGTGGTTAAAAGCCATTTTGAATTTTTATGAGACTTTTGACATGCTGAGAGAGTCTTAAATACCTATGGCTTAGTTGTATTGTTTGTTAGTAAAAGGAAAGATAATTATGCTTTGGTTGTCTGCTACCTAGACAAACATTTTCACTAACCCTTTACTTTTCACTTTTTCATATCAAAGGAATGTAGTATAGGATCTAGAAAAGAAATGGATTTTTAACTTTTTTTCTAATTTGCAGGCAAATTAAGAGCTTCAGTAGTTTGCTGGGCTGAGGTTTAGCTCAATTGGTAGAGTGCTGCTCCTCACTTTCTGAGGCCTCAGGTTCAATCCCCAGCACTGAAAAAATGGGAGAAGGAGGATGTGGCAGTCCACTCCTGAAACAATTCAGAAAACCATCAGCCACTGAAAACCATATGAGGGTTGCTATGAGTTGGATATGACTGACGGCACCTAACAACAACAAGTACTTGGCCAAGATATATCACTAGGAAATAAAATTCATAAAATATATAATTCAGCACCATTCCATACAGCACTACTTCTGCACTTACCAGATGTGTTATTAAACATTCAGCTCTTACCCCACCTCACCTTAGCCATCCACCAGGTGAGTCTTCCTCCCCTATTTCATTTGGGTTCCCACTCCTCCATAGTACAAAGTAAGCTAGATGTCTTCAGCAGGGAAGTGGGACAAATTTAAGGCTGGATTAAGGCAGTCTTTGAGGTCCCAGGTTCAATTCCCTACACGGCCAAAAATGGAAAAAGGATGTGGCAATCCACTAGCAAGGCAATCCCGAAATAATCAGCCATTGAAAACCCTATGAGGGGTGCTATGAGTCAGATACTACTTGATGGCACCTAACAACAATCATAAGGCCTCAGCAATCTCTGAATATCCTAGAAGGTAACTGGCATTGTTCTAGCTGGGAAAAAAGCTACTAAATGACCATCCTATACTCCAGGATCAAGAAGACTTCTGGTCTTGCTACAATGTTTCCATATATGCAATAGTCCAGAGGTCTAGAAGGGTTATACATGCTCAGTGTCAATAAAATTGTATGATTCTGACACAAAATTATCACAACTAATTAGGTGTCTCAGATGAAAAAATTCTGAGGGTGAGGAGACAAAGGGCCCCTCCCCTGACAGAACTCCAAGGTCACGAGATTACCAGCAACAGACAAGGTCAACCATTCCTGAGATTACAAACTCAGACCTCACTTCCTCCTTCTTTCTCCCTCCCTTTCTTTCAAGGGAACGAAATTTAAATGAAATATTTATATATGGAACTTGCCTGCAATATAAAAGCTGAGGACCATACCTAGGCCTAGAGGCTGAAGCCATTTCCTCCCCTCAACCACAGCCCACTGGAGTGACTTCTCTACCTCTTTACTGACCTCCCTCTCCACCGCATTCTCCTCTCATTCCCTAAATTAATCTGATCCTCAACTACTCAGAATGGCTTCTTGTGTCTGTGGACCTATCAGTGAAGATACGCTCAGTGGCTTTACTAGAGTGCTTGTCTACTATGTGTAGCATCCTGGGTTTGGTCCTACAAAAAAGAAAAGAAAAAAAAGTTTCCTTTTTATTTCTCAAAGGATTCTGACCAGTCACCTTAGTCATCGTATAGGTCACTGGGAATCTAGCTTCAAGCTCTTATTTACAAAGTAAACAGTGATAAATTCCTGTATTTACTCAATCCCAGTCCATGTCCAAATTCCACTGAAACAGAAACAATCTTAATCCAGACAGTGTTCACAGATGGTGGTGAGGACACCAAGCAGGCCAGGGCATCTTTGCAGTAAACAGCCTGGGAGGGGCTGCAGTTTTAATATTGGTGATTGAGAAAGGAGGTTTCATGCATATGTTTTCTCTCTGCTGCCTGGGAGACAGAGAGGCTTACATTTGAGTGGAGGGTAAAGTACAACATGTAAAAGAGGAATGATTAGAAAGGATTGGTAAATTCTCATTGAAAGCAAAATTAAAAGAAAGACAGACTACTTCTACTCTTGTTGTTGTTAGGTGCCATGGAGTTAGGTCTGACTCATCACTATGAAAACCCTCACAGGGTTTTCAATGGCTAATTGTTTTCGGGAGTGGACTACCACATCCTTCTCCCTTTTTTGTGGGTCCTCAGAAAGTGAAGAGCAGGCACTCTACCAACTGAGCTAAATCTCAACCCACCTTTTTTCTTGTTGTTGTTGTTGTTGTTGTTGTTGTTAGGTGCCCTAGAGTCGTGTCCAACTCATAGCGACCCTTATAGGGTTTTCAATGGCTGATTGTTGCGGGATTGTCTCCAGAGTGGGTTGCCAAGTCCTTCTCCTGTTTTTGTGGTGCTGGGAATCAAACTTGGGACTTCAGAGACTGCAGAGCGGCACTCTACCAACTGAGCCTAAATCCTAGCCCTACTTTTTTTCTTAGCAGATGATTAAACCTAAGTGTTCTAAATTTTACCTAATACTATTTCCCTACTTGCCTGCAGCTGTTAGCCCTATGGCATAGGATCCCGGCAGATCTCGGAAGCTAAGCAGGGTCAGGCCTGGTTAGTACCTGGATGGGAGACCACCTGGGAACACCAGAAGCTGTTGGCTCAGGAGAAGGACCTGGCAACCCCCTCTCAAAAATCAATCTGCCATTGAAAACCCTATGAACAGCAGAGAAGCACTGACAATAATGTTTCCCCTGTTGTACAGAGGGTCGCTATGAGTCAGATACCAACTCGAAGGCACCTAACAAACAACAACATTCTGTCTTTTGATTAAAATATGGACTCTATTCTTAACATCTCCATTTCCTCCTAGAATTTTTCCTTCTACTTTAATATTCTGAAACTTGTTCAAAGATAATGCCCAGATGCCACCTCCTATCTTGTACTCACACTCAGTGGCTTGTCCAACCTCTCACATAGCCTTGGCCCTCTCCTATTTCTCAACCTGAATTTTGTCCTTGATTTCCACACTGTTGGCCCTGAATTACATGAAGAATCCTCCCTCCCAGACACCAAACCTTACACTAATGTTCTTTTTTTTAATTCCCATTCTCTCCTCAATGAGCTCATTCACTTTCTGCTTTAGAGACATCCTCCCCTGATGGCCCACACCCAGGAGCCAGCTCCAGGCTTCACCTCCCTCATTCCCCTCCCCAGCTTGTTCTTCCAGATGCCTGCAGGACGTCTCACTCAGATGTCAACTAAAACAGCATGTGAAAACCTGAGCTCATCTTCTACCCCAACAATTAGCAAGTGTTCACAAATTTCCCCATAGCCATCCGTGTTACCTCTGTCCTGACAATCCTCTAGGATCATAAACTGAAGGTTATTTTCAAGTCTCTCTCCTCTTCGTCCTCAACATTCAACCTAGCTATGAACTTTATTTCTTTCTATAATCTGTACTTCATATTCAGTTTTAAATGCCAGCCCACTCCAAGCTCTTATTCCTCATGCACAAGTGAAAATAAGTCCCTAGCTCATCCACACATCTTCAATTCGTTCCCAATACTGAACTGTCAGAATAAATGTCACACAATAGTGAAGACATCTCATAGATCAGTATAACATCCTCATTATCCTGATGAAAAAATGAGAGACAAAGTAGCTTACATTTCCATACAGGGTTGGAGGTGGACTCAAGGCTACAAAATCCAGGGTTCATGACCTCCAGTCCTGTGTTCCGCCCCCTGTTATCAGGACACTTCCTAATATCACATGGACTCCCGATGGCCAAGGCCCACTCTAAGTCTTCAATGCATCACACTGCACAGGTCTAAAATCTTAAAGTATACCATTCAAGCCATTAAAAATTCTTTCCCTAGTTCTCCAAATTCATTTCTCATTATTCATGACTATAACCTCTCTTCCCTAAGGCACTCTCTTTGTTCCACCCAAACCAACATAACTTCACGCCACAGCTGGATCAGTGTACATCCCACACCCTGAACAGACAGTCCTCTATTTTTCATCCAGTACAGCCCTGAGAACAAGTTGGAAGACAGAGTCAAATGGGCTTGCGTTTCCCATCCAATTTAAAGTCCAAACAAGACCTTACCTTTAGAAGTACTGTTTTAAATGAATTTTCATCATTTCATACTTATTTCTTAATTTTGTCCAGCTGATAAATCTAAACACACAGAAATTACTTAAGTTTAACTATCACCTGGACACTTACCTTACTTCCTTGCCCAGATCTAGAATAGAAAATGCTTTGTCCTTTTTATTCTAATTTATAATTCTGCATGCCGAATACTTTGCATTTTAAATGCTTTGTATTTTTGGATGCTTACAACCTTCAGTACTCCCCAGCAGATTAAGAAATTCAGATCTTGAGACAATGGGCTGAGATGAATGGAGACTCACTTTGTAAGTGATCAGTTCACCCTTTATCTTCCTGTTATGATGACCTATGTCCCCATGTAACATGTCCAACATTGAATTGCAGGGACTGTGGTATCAAGTCCTCCTTGATTGAGAATCCCTTCCACACCTTCTACTCCTCCAATTCTCAAAGTACCTCTCTCTTCCTTGGCCTGATGCAACAGTCACTACTCACCTACACTGGAGATATGTTGACCACATTATATATCCTCAGTTCATTTGTCTTAAATTATATCACTATTAATTTGTTGAAAGATACTCTTCAGTTTCTACCAAGAATACATTTCAAGTCTATAGCAAGATTGGTATACTTAAAAGAATTGGGTCTCACAGGTTTTTTTATCTTTCCAGTACTAAATAGCTTAAGATTTTTCTGAAAATAAGCACATAAAAAAGGTTTATTAACGTCCTCAAAAAGGCGTTCTAAAATGGATAATCTAGCTGCTGTGAATTTTTTCCTCAGAATTTCATTTTGCCATAACCTAGTAACTTATCCCAAAAATAAAAAATAAATAAATAAGAAAGAATAAACAGATGAAATCTGCTTGCATGGATTTCAAACATTAGCCTAAATTAAGTTTAATATGATGACTTTTATGCTGTTTGTTTTTAGCATTTGTCTCTTGCAGTTCAAACAATAAAACTGATGGTGCACTGGCCCAAATGGTACCCACAAGTATATTGAATGGGGTTAGAAAATATTACCCAGCTCTTTGAAGAAATGAAGTATCAAACGAAATAACCAGGGCTGTAATATCTGCCCCAGCTTACAATGTACTTTTTGTTAGGTGCTGTGGAGTTGGGTCCAACTCATAGAGACTCTTACAGAGTTTTCAATGGCCAATTGTTTTGGGATTACTTTGGGGGTGGATTGCTGAGTTCTTCTCCCATTTTTGTGGTACTAGGGATTAAATTTAGCTCAGTTGGTAGACTGCCACTCTGCAGTCTCTGAGGTCCTGGGTTTGATTCCCAGCACCGCAAAAATGGGAGGACATGTCAATTCACTCCCAAGACAACCCCAAAACAATCAGTCATTGAAAACACTATGAGTGTCGTTATGAGTCAGACAGCACTGGATGGAACCTAAAAACAATAACAAGGGATTAAACCCAGGGCCTCAGAGATCGCAGAGAAGCACTCTTATCAACTGAGCTAAACCCCAAACCCCTGTTACAATAGTGGAACTGAAAATACATTCCAGAGGTTCATCTCCATCTATCTTTTCTCCTACTTCATGATTTTTTAGCCTCAATTTAATGCTGTACTGTTACGCTCTAGGTAAACAGTAGTGCAGATATTTCTCAACACTGAGCAGTTACATCAAGGTAATAAATAACAGCCAAATTGCAGAAAATGAATATCTCCTCAAAAGCCATCCATATGCCCTCCACTTAGTCAGTCAGTAAACAGTCTTTTCTCCTGATGGATACACAAGAACAGAAAAAGCAAGGTGAGAGAAAATAGAGAATTCCCTCTTCTACTGTTGGAATCAACAAGATACCAATTGTTCTAGGCTGAATGGCTTATTCTGGGAATACTTATGACAGGAGGGATCAGATAGCATCTGTCTCCTACAAGCTAAGGCATTAGGCCAATGAGCAGTCCTCATTATTCCAGACAACAACGAATGAAGTCAGAGGGAGTAAGAACCAGGTGGTATCCTGCTCACAAAACCACATGATACAGCAACATCGTGCTCTTTTCTTAGCTGAGCGAACTATGGGCTAACTTCCTTAGATGCCTGACTCCTGATACAATACCATTTTACTAATATGTATATACTCAGACATGGTCACCAAACTCTGTAGTATTGATGCTAACAATGAGCCAAGCAGTTTCTCTATTTATTGTTTATTTTTAAAAGCTCAAGCAATGCATTGCATTATTACATTATGAGGCCTACAGAAATATTTTATCTACCCACGTTTTTTATCCTACTGATTCATGTTCATCTTGTTGCTACCACTGTTTAAAAGAAAAAAAAAAAAGCAACACTGCTTTCATAGGAACAATATAATTCAGAAACAATATAATTCTGGTTTTTCACTTCATACAAATATAGTTTTCTACTGACTTATTTTATCCTAACTTATTTACCTCTGTCAGCTTGCTCAAAAGAAGCATATTTCTTATTATAAAAATTCAAAAATAATTTTTTGTTTTGCTTTTTCATTTTCATCATCTTTTCCCTAAGATTATGAATTAGTAGTTTAAATATAACAAGACTGAGCCTGATTCTCTTTCAAAAATGGAGTAACTGTTTATTCATAAAAATAAATAAGAGAACAGGAAAAAAAGAAATAGGTATTTAATGTACTCACACATTTCCTAAATGCTCAAATTATGAATATTATGCTATGCATTTATTGTCATTATGCACAAAATCATGACTATCCCTCAGTAGGAAGAGCTAATCCTAAATAAAATCTCTGTACGCCATCATTAAATAGTCTGTGCCTGCAAATAGTTAGTTGGACTGTAATTAAAGTGAAACTCAAAAATACCAAGTTAACGTGATATGTAATGTCCACAGGCCAATTATGTCTCAGTTTGCCATTGTCCTCTGGTCTGTATAGATTTTATCTTTTCATAAAAATAATGGAACGGAGATTTGGTAATGACATCCCGGGCAGGATGTCCTAATAATTTCCAGGATCAGTCATTTCCTTTACAATTTATTTTCTCCTCTTCATGATTCTGTTACATATCCCCAGTTTCCCTTGATTCCTCAGAGACACATCCTAATTACTGACCAAAGTGCCCTTCTAATATAGTAACTAGAAAATCATATATATTACAGTTGCCATTCTTATAAAAAATCAATAAATATAGTTGTTATGTTTAATAAAAAAAAAAGCTGGGGGGAGGGGAGGGACTCTGCTTACTCATCACCCTCTGTCCTACATTATACCCAAGACACACTAAAGTAGGTTCAAAGAACAACAATCTTTTAGCAAACCTGTATTTTCCCAAGAAAAGTGGGATTCAGTTCCACTATCCCTTCTTTTTATTCCTTCTCCAGAATAAATGCTTAGCTACATTTTAAACTCCAAACAGTAAAATCATAACCTAATCATTTTGAAAAATGCTGTCTGAAAGTTACTTGCAGTATTGTTTATAATCTTAGTTAAAATTTCAAGTGAATTATTAACCTTCAATATGCTTCTAACTATATCCTTTATTAAGTCCAATAATCTAATACTAGCTTCAACAAATTTGAATATGACTGAGTTTGTGAGCAAATTTCATTGTTGTTGGGCCAGTTATCAAGTGATGACACTAACATGTATTTGTTCCCATGGTCAAAAATAGACCAAGGAAGAAACTATTTCCTGACTAATTCTTTATAAATTAAACTTTTAAAACACAAATAAGTCACTTGTAAAGTTTGTTAATTATCTATTTAGAAAAAGTGTTAAGAAGACATTAAGTCATGTTCCTGAAATGCAAAAAGAGGCAATGGGAAATTACCCCATTAGTATTTTTTCATATAGTGTCCTTAGAAATAAATTTAATTAGCACAGTTTGTTCAAATCACATCTTACATTAAAATTTAATAGTTTATTTCCTTTCAGAAAGTATAAATCAAATCTACAACTTATCCTAGAAACTTAGGAGACAGAGTCACAAGGATTGAGAGTTCAAGGCCACAGACAGACTGTATAATTTAAAAAATGGCCTGGGGGTAAAGCCTAGCAGTAGAGCACTTACAAAGTATGTGTGAGGCCCTGGGTTCAACTCCCAAGCATTGAAGAAAACACACCCACACACCCCTCATAAAAATTAAATGTCCATTTTAACAAGGAGATAATCCCAACAGATGCTCACAAGTTGAAAAGCATTAGAGAGGGGTCTCTAAACCCACAATAAAAAGGAAGCATGATCTACATATTACAAATGTAAATTATATAAAGTTTTACTATTACAAATAAATGCAAGCTATATAACTGCAATTCAACTGTGATTACGAAAAGTTATCAGAAATATCTAGTAGTACATAAAAAGTGTTAACCTGTGGTTTTGTTGCAATCAATCCATAATCACATTTCTTTAAATCACTTAAGTAATGACATTGTAAAATTTGACCAATTGTTTATAACAGCACACATTACACATTTATCATCAGGTTTTCAGCAGGTGGTAACTAGCTATCATGCTATTTAGTCTTCACTCAGTTCTGCCACCATCAGATTTTCAAAATTTTGTTTTACCAGGGGAAAAGATAGAGTACTGAGGGGAAGACTTCTGGCATTCAATACTAATGCAATCTTATAAATACCCATAATATTAAAATGTTTTATGTAGCAAATCATCCATTGAAAATGCCTGCATGGTCAGGCCTGGTGGTGCGTGTTTGTAATCCCAACTCTCAGGAGGCTGAAGCAGGACAACCTAGGCTATGCAGCAAAACCATGTCAAAATAGGAAAAAGGAAGGAAGGGAGGGAGGGAGGGAGGGAAGATCACTGTATATGTACAGTGTATAATACAGTATATATACAGTAGGATAATGCCTACTTATACAGTAATCATTGTATTACAAAGGCAAATCCCAGTCACAGAGAAGACACAAAAATAACTCATGTGTTTGGGCTGGGATTTAGCGCAGTTGGTAGAGTGCTGCACTGCAGTCTCTGAGGTCCCGAGTTCAATTCCCAGCACCACAAAAATGGGAGAAGGACCTGGCAATCCACTCCCAAGGCAATCCCGAAACAGTCTGCCATTGAAAACCCTATGAGGGTCGCTATGAGTTGGATACCGACTCGACAGCACCTAACAACAACAGTTGATATGTTATACAAAAGAAAGAAAAAGAAATGAGTAAGGAAAATAAGAGGAGCCAGCACAGTGGCTCATGCCTATAAATCCAAGAGACTTGGAAAGCCATGGCAGAAGGATCACAGGTTCAAGGCCAGGGGTAGCCAGCATCACATAGACCCATTTTCAAAGTAAATGTAAAAAATAGGCTGGAGGTGAAGCTCAGTGGTAGACCAATTGCAAAGCATGCATGAGGCTCTGGGTTCAGTCACTCAATCTCAATATCCCTCTCCCCCCAAAAAAATAAAATAAAATAAAATAAAAAGATAAAGAAAAGGGGAACGTTTGGGTCATACCTGATGTTACAATGAGGGACTAGTGAACAGAAGAAGGTGCTATGGAGGAATTATAGAGTAGCTCTTTCAAGAGGACCAAGATTGGGGCCAATCTTCAACACAGAAAGAATATAGAACCAGGAGAGCAAAGTTAACAGGATTCATAAACTAACAGAATGGTGCTCCTGCTGGAAAAATGTTACTAAAGAATAAATTAATAATAATCAGACATGTGATAATGAAAAATACCTTCTGTAAAGAATAATCTGTTTTCCTTGAATATTAAACACATTTTATAAATCTATGTACCTTTCATCTCATCTTTACAACAGAAATAGAAGACATATTATTGTTCTCATTTTGACCAAGCAGTTAAACAATTATATAACTACTACCACTTAGATAATGACTGGCAGTGTTTACATTTGTGTTCAGTTTTATTTGTGTTCCAAAATCCATGCTTGTTTATTAAACAGTAGCATATTTTCCCAATAATCCATCTTGTAGAAATTAACTCTGGGAATACTACTAAAATGCAGGAAGTTTTTTTATGAATATAATTGTTTTATTAAATAATGAAAGTAGGTAACAAGAAAATTTAAATATTAATATAGTTCAAATAGTAAACTATGATAGCAATTCATATATTATACAGGATTTTTATGACAACTATAAAGAAAATGCCCAGGTAATACAGTGGTAATTAAGAGCAATGAACAATGATATGTAAGTATGGAAATGTTATATGAAATCCATTAATTTGTATGCTACCTTAAAAACATTACTAAAAATAATAAGAAAAGGAAATATCGGGCTGGGGATGTAGTTCAGTGGAAGAGTGCCTGCAGAGCATATACACAGCTCTAGAATTGATCCCCAGCACCATAAATAAATAAACAGGAATATAACTGAAGACTAAAGAAAAAGTTTTAGGGAAAAGAAACATGTTAACCGGACATGTTAATCTGAAAATAAGAAAACAAAATTCTATCTATGCTGTAATTATAATTACCAAAAATAATTTGATTATAAAAGAGAATATGAACACAAAAACAATAATAATCTAATAAAAATTATTTGAGGTGAATGTCACTTTGGCTTTTAAGTAACAGAAATTGAACTCAAACTAGCTCAGGCAAGAGGAGAAATGAATCAATTTGGAGCATCAAAGGAAATTTTCAATAATTAAATTACAATATATGCAGGGGAAAAGTTAGTTCTCATAAACAACTGGAGCCAGTGATTTTGGACATCATGTCCCAGTTCCTGTTCCTCCCCATAAAGCTCTCCTACAGCTTTCTTCACAAGCAGGAAAGATGGACACTGCAAGCTCTCACACGTTAAACCTTACAATTTTCTCCACCTGTAAGAGAATGACTTTCTTAGACCCTTTGTAAGAAATCCTGAGTTAACATTCTTATTTTCCTGGTGTGTTTCAGCTACCTATCCCACGTAGGAAGGAAAGCATGAGTTGGTACTGAAAGTCCCTCCAATACCGTACACAGTATGGAAGGTTGGTTTCCCAAGGCAAAATCCAGTCCCTTCTACTAGAATGGAGAGTTGATTCTAGGCATCCATAAAGCACAGTTGCCTACTGCAGGATCCTGTCAAATATGTTATTTGCAACATAAACAAAACCAGATAACTATCTTTGAAACAGCAGTTCTACCTCACCTATCATGATGAGTATGCTAGATAATTACAGCTAAAATTGCTTATTCAAACATTCAGAGCAAAATCTTCATATTTACAGTTAGTTTTTCCAGCGGGTAGCTTGGATTTCATATTTGGAGGAGTGGGTATTAAAGGGATTTTGTTCAAGAAGAAAATCATTATATCTATGATACTGTAATGGAATTGAAATTTTTCAATAAATAAATTTAAATGTCATTTCTTTATAAATCTGAAAATAATTCTGGGAAAATTGAATTTGAGTTATGATTTTTAAATACAATATTTTTCTCTTTCAGTTTTTAATAACAAATAAGATGGTTTAAAATGAGGACAAGCTCACTCACATACAAAAATTTACATGAAGGCATAAAGCCACTGATTTTTAAAGAGCAAAAAGAAACTCTACTGTATATTAAAATAGTGTCTTTCACTCATAATTTACATTCCTATATTTCTATTGTGAATGAGAAAAACAGCAGACTTAAAATACAGTTTGTAATTCTCTCATACACTTTTCACAAATCGTAAGCCTAGAGTTTTGAAAATATTTTCACAGCAATCAATTTCAATGCTATAGAGAACTGTATCTTCAGATATTAAATAAGGTAAAATTTAAAGACAAAAGTTTTACTTTGAAACATGAATACACATATATTATTTGCATATATTAATTGTACAAAGTAATGAGTCATTATGACATTTCCATACATGCATATATTGTAACTTGATTGTATGTACCCCCTCTATTAGCCTTTCTCATGTCCCCCCATTTCCCCTTTCTACCTCCCTAATAGTTTCCCTTTTACTTTCATGCCTTTCCCCCACCCCATCCCACCCACCTAATTCCACATATGAGAGAAAACATGCGGCATCTGTCTGTGTGATACTGGCTTATTTCACTTAATATTATGATCTCTAGTTCCATTTATTTTCCTGCAAATACATAATTTCATTCTTCTTCATGACGGCATAAAACTCCATTGTGTATATATATCACATTTTCTTTATGCATTCATTGATGAGCACTTAAGCAGATTCCATAACTTGGTTAATGTAATAAACTTGAGTATGCAGGTATCTCTATAGTAAGCTCACCTTGACTCTTTTGGGTATATACCAAGAAGAGTGTATAGCCGAATCATGGAATGTGTAGTTCTAATTTCTCAAGGAAACTCCATATTGATAACTATAGTAGCTAGACTAATTTACATTTCCACCAACAGTAGATAAAGGTTCCTTTTTACCCACATCTTTACCACCATTTATTATTTTTTGTTGCTGTTGTTGTTGTTTTCTTGATAGTAGCCACTCTGGGTGAGATGAAATCTCAATGTTTTACTTTGCATTTCCCTGATCACAAAAGGTGTCGAACATGTTTTCATTTATTTAATAGCCATAAAATGGAAAATATTTTCTGTTGAAATTACACAAAAATATAGAGATAACAAAGTGGTTCCATGAGGCAAAATACTTCTTAAGCCATTCAAAATACAATTCATGTTTAGACTTTCATACTTAAGAGTAAAGCTCAATGCATTCTCTCATTTTTTCTATTCCTGGTAAAAGTCCTGCACATAGAACAGGTAGTCAGCTGGCATATGGAGCTGGGAGCAAACCTCACTCAAAATGATTAAATATTCTCAGAACTCTATCATTAAAATAATTAAAGTGATATTAACATGGCCTTGCAAGTTAAAACCTATGTTTATCATACAACTTGTTTAATAATATAAAGAAAAATATAAAGCTAAAAAAAATGGGCTGGGGGTCCAGCTCAGTGGTTCAGCACTTGCAAAGCACACAAGTGCAAGGCCCTGGGTTCAACACCCAGTACCACAAAAAAAAAAAAAAAAAAAAAAGCCAGCATATAATAAAGCACACAAACTGGTCCTCATTTGATTACATCATTAAAAGGAGGATCAAGGAAACCGTCCAAATACTTGTTATAAGTTTTGTTTTCTTATACAAACTACCCAAATGAAAATCTGTTGTTGTTGTTAGGTGCCATCGACTCAGTATACGACTCATAGCAACCCTCATAGGGTTTTCAATGGCTGACTGTCTCGGGCTGACTGTCTTGGGAGTGGATTGCCAGGCCCTTCTCCCATTTTTGCCGTGCTGGGAATTGAACTCAGGACCTCAGAGACTGCAGCACAGCGCTCTACCAACTGAGCTAAATCCCAGCCCTGAAAATTTGTAGGAAATGTTTAATAAGCCTAGAAATAAGCACTATTCTTTTTCAGGCCAACCTCAACACAGATGTGTATCCATTCTTTATCTACATGTTCAAGAAAGATCCTACACATTTCCCTCAAGGGTCACTATACTGCATTTTTATAACCATGCCATTTCTTTAGTTTTACTGAAACTTAAGCACAAAATTTTCTTCCATTTTTTAGAAAGTTTTAGAACATATACGAAACATATTTTTAAGTAGCAAAAAAGTTCTCAATCAATTGGTTAGACCAGTCTTAGATATTCACATAATAATTTTTTACTTCAAACAATATCTCTTCCTCTCTTCCAGTTTCTTCTTCCTGTCCTTATGCAGTAACTACTTTATAAACGATGGCAGTCAGGGATATATTCCTAAAGCAGCCTTTAACCGAAACAATGAGACTAATGCTGGGGAAAAAATGAAGGTGAAGTTTTTTTTGTTGTTATCTGAAAAATTAATGCATGACAAGAAAAAAAATTAATAGTATTCTCTTACCCTGCTCAATCTGAAACATGAAATTGCTTGAGCTGGAGCAAATTATCAACAATGACAAGAGTAAGGGATTCTGTAGATGTATCACTCCTATGCTGTACAGCTCAAAGGGAATAGTCGATGGATATCGTTTACTAGAAGATAAAGGAGTGTGCAGAGGACAGGTTGGAGCTGAGGTTTAGCTTAGTTGCTAGAGTACTGCTCTGGGTGCTCTGAAGCCTTGGGTTCAATCCCCACACCACAAAAATAGAAGGAGGCCTTGGTAACCCACTCTTGAAAAAAATCCTGAAATAATCTGCCATTGGAATCCCTACGAATAGCAAAAAAGCACTGACACAGTGCCTGGCATGGCAGTGTTGGGGAGTAATTTGTTCTGTGGTACACTGTTGGGGATTCCTTAAAAAGACCCCCGACCAGGGTCTCTCTGACTAATCTGGGGGACTGACCTCTGGATCACCCCTGGCCTACATTCTGGTCACTCACTCCTCCCCCTTCCATTGAGTGATTAAAGATGGCCACTGACCAGCTAGACCCTGTCCTAACCACTTCTACCTTGATTGGTCAGTCATAGCCTCCTGACTGGCTCCCAAAGGAACATCTGTGATTGGACCACTCCACACCTTACCCACCTATCCACAGTACACCCCAAAATCATCTTCTTTGCATAACTGCCCAACCTGGCAGGTGTGACAGGCAAACTGTCATACCTGTCAGAGAATGTACCCTGATTGGCTGCTCTCAGTACACACCTGCTTCCAGGAGCCTATATAAATAGGCCCCTGGACACCCCCTTGAGACCTACAGACCTGCTGTCCTCCACCTTCTATCCGGACCCCATCACCTTGATCCAGCACTCCCTAATCCTGTGGCAGACTACAATCAAGCCAATGTGTCAAGCTCAGGGGCTCTGAACAGCCAAAGCCACCTAGCAATACATGAAGCACCCTCCAATTCCTCCCAATTCTGGGAAGGAGGAGGGTAGAGAAGGTGAGCTATGAGAGGCAAGACCAACGGACGGACCTCTGGTGTCTTCTAGGAAACATCAGAGCTGTAGCATAAGAGCTGTGACATCACCAAGGCAGCAGCATCCCATGCTGCTTACCTCTGGGCTGCCACCCATAAAGGGCTGCTTCCTGGTTGCCAGCCTCCATGGGAGTAACCTAATAAAAGTTCCTGTTCCCTTTTTGTTAAAAGGCCTCCTGAAGTCCTTCTTTGGCGCCTCTGGCCAAGCTCCCATCCTGATCCTGAGGGCTCCCAACACCCACCTGGTGTCAGGTCAAGGCTCTGATCCCCACCAGGCCTAAGCCGACCCCCGACAGTGACACTTATGAGTTGGACCCAACTCTATGGCATCTAACAACACCACCAGAGGAAGGGAGAAGAGGGAAAATGCCAGAGGCAGTATGTGGTCACACCAACCCGGCTCAGATATTAGGAAGCTCAACCGTCATGGAAAACAGAATAGCATGGTCGTTAACGGTATTGATTCCACACACTCCCTGACTCGGTCTTTTCCTAACTGTATGACACTGAGTCAGCTGTACAATCTCTCTGTGCCTCCTTTTCTCCATGTCATAAAATGTGTACATATACTAAGACTGGTATAATAAAATAACACAGATTGAGAGGGAAGTGTGGGGGAGGGAGAGAGAAAGACGAAGGAAGGAAGGAAGGAGAAAGGAAGGAAGGAAGGAAAAGAGGGAAAGAAAAAGAAAGAGTAAAAGAAAAGAGAAGAGAAGAGAAGAGAGAAGACAAAGACAAAGGCAAAGACAAAGAGAGGAAGGAAAAGAAGGAAGGAAATAAATCAATTTTCTTGAAGTTCTAGATACTGGAGTCCAAGATCAAGGTACCAACAGTGCTAGTTTCTCTTGAGGCCTCTCTTTGGTTTGTAGATGGCTGCCTTCTTCTTATGCATATCCATCCCTGAGTTCTCTACTTACACACTAGTCCTAGTACATTAAAGACCCACCCTTAAGACCTCATTTAACCTCAACTACCTCCTTAAAGGCCTATTTTCCAAAATAGTCACATTGTGTATTAGGGTTTCAACATATGAATTTGGGGGGACACAATTTGGTCTATAGCAGTATATAACAATAATACCACCTCAGAAGATTATAGTGATGAATAAGTGTAATATACATAAATTACATAGCACTTGGGTAGATCTATTAGGCTAAGTGCCATTAGATTTAAAAGTCTAACAAGTACTCACAAACCACAGCATCAAGTGGCTGAAAACAGACATTGATAGATGGTCTTTTAGATTTCTTGTACTGGACTGGTGATATCTTAAGAGAAAATGTAGGACATACCTTGCTGACATTTATCTTAATTCAAAACCTGGGTGGCTAATATAGAAATGTTAGTGCTTCCTAACCAGGGGCAAAACTAATAAAGAGGCTTAATTTTTTCACATTCCAAATGGGACACAATGTCTTTTTGTGTCTCAGGATTACATGCTGATAAAGAATGCGGAAAGAATGTCTATGAGGAAGCAGACAAAAGCAGCCTGGCTCCTGTGTATCCACACTTGGCAGATGTAAGGCTGTTTGGGCTACACCAATAGTTTCCAATTATTACACCTGTGGTCAGTTCCCAAGCTGGAAACTTTGTTGGGAACATTGGATTAATTTAGAGGAGTTGAAATACTCCTAAGAACACCAAAATCTACCAGTAAAATAAACATAAAGCTTCCAATAATCTATAGCTTTCTTTGTTTTTGTTAATTTTTCAATCATCCTTCATAATCCTGGCAGGGATTTTGCATACTACAAATATAATAGATGCAGAATGGGGTTTTGAGTAGCAGAAAAGATAAGAGAAGAAAAATTATTGCAAACACAGAGCAGTAAATCCAAGGCCACTAGGTACTAATAATATAGACTAAGTTCAGGCTGAATCCTGAACAATATAACTTCCTTGGAACTATTTTACCATTGCTCACTTTTTAAAAAATGAATGTAGTATCATCTTCTAATTGCAAGAATCTGATCTTATCACTCCTCCACTTAAAACCCTTCACTATTACCAGGTTTTCTCCAAGGCAAAGTCATGTCTCCTTGGCAAAAGCCTAAGGGGTTCACGATCTACCTCCAACAAACTGCCACATTGATCTCTAACACTTTCAAAGACATCAACAGCGGTTCCTACTGCTTTATGTCCAAGTCCTTCCCAGGCAGCGCTCTCTGCCTAGAAAAACTCACCTCTATGGCACACAAAAGCATTCCTACACATCCTTAGATTGCAACATTGGTATCTCTAGCTAAGCAAATTTCATTCATTGAATCAATCACTTCAAGAAGTTACATATGATCAGGAACTAATGATACTGAAGGAAGAAGTGGAAACTGCCATAAAGGCACTGGCAAAATCAAAGGATCTAGGAATTGATGGGATATCGATTGAGATCTTTCAAGAAACATATGCAGCACCAGAGGTGCTCACTTGTTTATACCAGGAGATTTGGAAAACACCTACCTGGTCAACTGACTAGAAGAGATCCATATTTGTCCCTGTTCCCAAGAAAGGGGATCCAACTGAATGTGAAAATTATTAAAAGATATCAATATCACATGCACTTTGCTAAAGATCATTCAAAAGTGATTGCAGCAATATATTGACAGGGAACTGCCAGAAAATCAAGCCAGATTGAAAAGAAGGCAACGAACCAGATACATCATTGCTGACATCAGATGGATATTGACAAAAAGCAGAGAATATCAGAAACAGGTCTATCTATGTTTTGTTGACTATGCAAAGGCATTTGACTATGCAGACCACAACAAATTATGGAGAACATTGCAAAGAATAGGAATACCACAGCACTTAATTATACTCATGAAGAATCTGTATATGCACCAGGAGGAAGTCCTTCAAACAAAACAAGAAAACACTGCTTATTCTAAAGTCAGGAAAGGTGTGCAATAGCGCTTTTCTCTGTGCTGAGCAATAATCCAAGAAGCTTTATTTTATGAAGAATGTAACATTACGATTAGAGGAAGATGCATTAACAACCTGCATTATGCAATTAACACAACTTTGCTTGCTGAAAGTGAAGACGATTTGAAACATTTACTGATAAAGATCACAGAACACAGCCTTCAGAATAGATTGCACCTCAACATTAAGAAAACAAAAATCCTTACAACTGGGTCAGTAAGCAACTTCACAATAAATGGAGGAAAGATTGAAGTTGTCCAAGATTTCGTTTTACTTGGGTCTACAATTAATACCCACTGAAGTAGCAGTCAAGAAATCAAAAGATGCATTTCATTGGGAAAAGCTGTTGCAAAACATCTCTTTAAAGTGTTGAAAAGTAAAGATGTCACATTGAAGACAACAGTGTACCTTACTCAAGCCATGGTATTTTCAGTCACATCATATGCTTGTGAACACTGTACATGGAGTAAGACAGACAGGAGAATTGATGGTTTTAAATTATAGTGCTGGAGATGAATATCATATATACCATAGACTGCCAAGAGAACCAACAGATCTGTCCTAGAAGAAGTACAAGCAGAGTGCTCCTTGGAAGCAAAGATGGCTAGACTGAGTCTGATATATTTTGTACGTGTTGTCAGGAGTGACCAATACCTCAGGAAGGACATCATATTTGAGAAAGAAGTGGGTCAGCAAGGAAAAAGATGACCTTCAACTAGATGGACTGACACAGTGGCTTCAATAGTGGGCTTAAACATAAAAAGATCACGTGTCTGACACAATGTCAAGGACTATTTTGTTCTCTTGTACATAGGGTTTCTATGAGTCAGACACAACTCAGTGGCACCTAACAACTCCCAAGTGAGCAGTTCATCTCTTCAGTATGTTCCCACAATACCTGAAATCTAGAACTAGAATTTAACTTGTCATAGTGTAACCTTACAAATATTTAAGCATTCCCTTACTTAAAACTTTCAGTGGTATCTTGTGGGCTAGTTTTATGGTTTGAATATAAAATGATCCACCAAAATCTTTGCGTTGAAGGCTTGCTCTCCAGCTGGTGGCACTATTGAAAGGTGATTGAATATGAGTTCTCTAACTTCATGAAGCCTGCAGCCATAGCCCTGTGGCATCCAATCCTGTCAGATCTCCGAAGTGAAACAGGTTCGGGCCTGGTTAGTACTTGGATGGGAGAACACCTGGGAACACCAGGTGCTGTAGACTTGGAAGACGTATCCAGCAACGCCCCCCAAAAAAAATCAATCTGCCATTGAAAACCTATGAACAGCAGAGAAGCACTGACAATAATGTTGCCAGGATACCTAACAACAACAATTTCATGAACGGATTAATCATAGATGAATAGACTATTAGGAGGTGGGGCTTGGTTGGAGGAAGAAGGTCACTAAGATATCACTTTAAAGAGTCTAATTTGTCCCCAGACTGTTCCACTCAGTCTGTTCTTCCTGTCATGAGGTTAGCATCTTTCTTCTGCCATCCCCTTCCACCATGACATTCCCGCCTTGCTATGACCAAAAAACAATGGAACCAGTCAACCATGGAATGAAACTTCTGAACAAGTGAGAAAAAAAATAAATCTTTCCTCCTTTAGGTTGATTTGCTCACATATGTAAAAAACAAAATTCTAGTATTTATGGTGGTTAACTTCATATATTCCTTTACTAGACAAACTCATTTTTGAAACCCACCCTTACCATTCACCTCTCATGTAGCCCTTAGAGAAACTCCATGTATAGACACAATAATACTTATTTTACAGGATTTGGGGAGGATCAAATATACTTGGCCATGAAGACAACAGATCAGCTATTGTTACTCTCATGCTCTAGATCTAATTTATCTACTTCAGCTCTTTTCAATGAAACCTACTGTCCATTTGCCCTAAGAATAGTTTAGTTTTTCACATCATCTGAGATGTCTTATCTCCCAGTCTTTGCCTATGGAAATCATGTCTTTCGATAAATATCTTCTATTGCCACACTCTTCACGTGGTCTTTCTCACAGGTAAACATGCTCCCTCTATGCTATATGGATAGCCCCTCAAATGCTTTTGTGGAGAAGTGAGAAAGACAGGTATTTGTTGACTTTTGTGGCAACCCAAATCCTTGCATTTGTCCCCAATCCTGAGAGCGGTGCAGCCTGTGCCATGAGGATGAACGCACTGGAACCAAATGGAATGGGCTAGAAAACGAATGCTTATTGTTCCCTACCAAAATGCCCCTTACTAGGCACAATTTGTGCTGAAGGAATTAATTGGCTACTTCCTCTGCAAAAAGGAAGCAAACATTCATCTTCTTTACTTTTCCCCAGAAAAAACTTTCTATTTAACAAAATCAACTAAGACCTAGAAATTGAAACGTTAATTATTTTAAATTTATCAAGTATGATTATCTCAAGCCCAACTTGAAAACATGTCTGTACCACTATACTTAAGACTATAACCGACTCATAGAACTAGAAGAGAGTCTTAAAAAATCACCAAACCCAAATCCTTTAACACAATGGTGACATGGCATACAAGTGCTTTCCCTCACTTTCCCTCCATGTCTCTTATCTGCAATCTCCAAGGACAAGATTTAACACCACTGCCCTCTCCAATAGGATGTTTTCACAAATTCTCCACGCAGGACCAGTTCCTCCCTCAGTCTTCTCTCACTACTTCATTTCTTAATGAGCTATAACATTTATCAACAATTTCTAAAAATGGACTGAGGTTCCTAGAGGTTTTGCAAACCCTTAACAGAGCTCTTCATAGTGCCTGGCATACAGGGCTTACACCGTTGGCCTACATTGGTGGTTCACCATATTTGTTATTTTTAATGCCAAATAATTAAAGGGTAGCTACTAGATCCTGTCAGTTGATGGATTTGCTTTAGTTTATGTAAGGCTAAGTTTTACATTGAAGGTCACCATAACCATTTCTGAAGGCTATAATGATTTAACTAAATTGGGTTGTACATTTTTAAAAGCTTCTGTCTATTAAGTTCGGACAAAGCTTTCCCCTCAAAATATATCCCTCAAAATCAGTATATTGTGTTTCAGATAAGACTTGGGAAGCTTTCTGATCAGCCAGAATTGCAGTGTGTAAATAAGGAACGACTTTGAAACTGCTGGCGGACAGCTGGAGAACTCAGCAGGAGTACTGGAGTAAAAAAACACTTTTGTTTCCCAGGGGCAAAAGGTTAGAGTCAAACACAATAGTACAACAGAAACAACAAAATGAGAAAAAATGTTTACAGGATTTATCTTGACTCTTTGGGAAAGAAAATAAAATATTACAAGCGTTCAATCGAAGTGGCACCATGCCGTCATGCAATCCAAAAGCATTTTAAAATCTGCCCATGATGTTTTTTTCTAGTAAACATTTCAGAAAAAGCCTGAAACTTGATTTATGTGCGTGAAAGGGAATTAAAGTATACCTCCTTACATTTTACAATTCACATTAAAACGTCATAATGCCCTGAAAGCATGTGGGGTAAAGTAAGCGTTGAATTTCTATTTTTCTGACTTTCCTAAGCATCCAAATTATACAATCTTTGCTACTCTCACAGGTAGAGAGAGAGGGTGGGGGAGAAGAAGGAGGAGGAAGAGGAAGAGAGAGAGGGAGGGAGGGGGAGAGAGAGGAGGGAGGGGAGAGAGAGGGAGGGAAGGGGACAGGGAGAGAGAGTCAGTTCTCAATGTTCTACTATGCATCCATTAAAGAAAACATAACAATTTTTAAAAATTTTCTTCCTTTCTCCATATTTTGTGGCACACCAACTCAGTGAGGTCTAAAAGAAACTGTGTGGGTGTGTGGGTATATAAATATGCATACATATGTATTCATAGTTTATAGAAAAGAAAGCAGGGAAAGAATTTCAAAAATAGTAAAGTTTATCATTCAAGGAAGCTGAGGTACAAAGGGCAGAGAATCAATATGGAAGGCACCTGGGCTAAGGATACAATTTGGAACTGAAACTGGTAATTTTAAATGACAAAGTTCCAACACATGCACATATACTTACACACATACCTTAAATCATAATATAAATATAAGTAATTCTGCAAATTAAGAATATTCAGCCATGTTACCTAAAATAGAACTATATTTAAGAAACTAGAAAATCTAACAAGCAAATTTGTGTTTAAATCCTCTTAGAGTGAAAGTCCCCAAAATCCAATTTTTAAAGTTGCCTATCTTGGTAAACGTTACCATTTAAAGCAGGTACTCATCATTCCTTCTTTCTTAGTGCCTACAAACCCTATGAGGGTCGCTATCAGTCAGGTTCAATTCAATGGCACCTAACAACAACAACAAATCTATCAGCAAGTCATATCATTCCTATCTTCACGATACCTCTCCTGCTTGCCCACTTCTCTCCCACTCTACTTTCATCTACACTACAGATCATCCCTCACTCAGATTAGGACAATATCATCCTAACTCTTCTTACCAAATCCATATGATTCCCTATAATTCCTTTATTACACTGTGCTCCAAGAGATCCTTATAAAATGAACACCTGATCGTGTCTTCTCTTGTTTGGTTTGAATTTTTCTGCAGAATATAATCCTCACAATTACTTAGCCTTGCATCATTTGGCTTCTGCCTGAAGGCCTTGGCCACTTGTCAGCCAAGCATCCCTTCAGCCTCCTCTCCACTATGGTGTGAAGACTTCTCTTAGTTGCTCCATCATCTCATATTCATTCTCTCTAGTCTCTCTGTCCCCTACATGTCTGTCAGCTTGTCCTGATGTGAGGTGGTGTGTGTTGCTGTGATGCTAAAACCTATGCCACTGATATTTCAGATACCAGCAGGGGCATCAGTGGTGGAGAGGTTTCAGCTGAGCTTCGAGACTAAGACAGACTAGGGAGAAGGACCTGGCAGCCCACTCCTGAAACAATTAGCCTTTGAAAACCCCACAAATAGCAGAGAAACACTGTCAAATATAGTGTTGGAAAATGAGTCCCCTAGGCTGGAAGGCATTCAGAGATGACTGGGGAAATGTTGCCTTTTCAAAGTAGAATTGACCTTAATGATGGGAATGGAGTAAAGCCCCTAGGACCTCCTTTTGCTGTTGTGGCACAACTCAAAATGAGAAGAAACAGTGACTGAAACGATAGGCTCAAACATAAATAGATCATGTGCATGGGACATTGTTGGGTAGTGTTTTGGTCTGTTGTACAGAAGGTCACTATGAGTCAGATGCAACTCTATGGCACCCAACAACAAAGTCCCCATGTCTTCATACAGGCTGTGCTCTTTGCCTAGAATTTTCTGTCCCAGAAAGATATCACATCTTTCCACTCCTACAGTAACAAATACAAGATTACTTATAACTTTAAAAAGGTAACACCTAAAAAAGATAACAAAATAACTCTATGCCATAACCCTCTCACATCCACAATAGCAATTAATCATTTATTAAATTATCTTACATCAGTTGCCACAAATGGAGATGACTGTACTCTGTACAAACAGCAGTTAAATAAATTTAACTTCAGAGTTACACAAAAACATATAGTCATCAATTAGTAACAGAATACTAATCTTAATAGTTTTATAGTGCCCGTGATTAGGAGGAATAAATAATATTAAAGTAAGTCACTTTTAAAATATAGTTAACTTAATTATCCCTGACTAAATATGCTGGAAAAAATAATAATTTGATGCAAACTAAACTGACAGTAAAATTACTCTATAAAATTGATATTTTGATCTTGGTTTAAAATGAGTAAACATAAAATTTCATATTTTAAATAAACATCAAAATGAGAGTTGTACATTTTAAAAGTTTGGCCTTCTTATTTTGGCTGAATCCATCCTATTTCCCCTGTTTTATTTCTTACTCCATCACTCTTACTTACATTTTCTCTCTTAGTCTTACTCTATCCACATGTTGATGAACACTGTTCTCTTGTTTGAATCCAAAGTTTAAGTGATTTATCACTTATCAAATGGATTGGAACTTTTTCTTCCCTTTAATGGAGGTAGCTAATACATAAACAGCAAAATATCATTAGCTGGAAGTAGAGTGAGGTGACTTTGTGAATCATTTTATAATGTGAATTGCAGAAGATTTTAAGTGAACATGATTTTCATATTTTAAATAGTTTTTCTAACAATAAGTTTTATAAAACATGTTGACTGACAGAAAATCCTCTAAAGAATTCTTATGAACAGGTATATTTTCCTTTTAGCATATTGTTTATACCTGAAGTATAGAAAAGTGAAATAATTAATTACCTTGGGAACTGTTAATAAATGCCCTGAAACTATAGTCATCCTATTTCCTTAACATTGTTTTCCCATTAAGAAGTTAAAAAGACAAATCATAGCCTTACTTCTATTCCAAACATCTGCACTTCTAAACCATGGCCAGTTTCTAGTTTCAAAACAGGTGGCCTTCTCAACCTGCACTTCAGGGTGCTGACAGGCCTTCAGGCCTACCCTTTCTTAAAGGACTCAGGGAATCTGCATTTGGGATACCTAATGAGAAACCTGGAGACATGAAGTACGCTGGCTTCTTCTGCCCACTTAAACTACCCTGCTCCCATCAACCCATGTTGGAGTCAGTTATTTACTCAGTTCAATAAACAACACCGGGCAAGGAGCCCTTCCTCTACTTAATTTGCATCCCAATATCCTCTTCTGCCTTTAGCAAGAACAGGCTAAGGGGCTGCTGAGAACACAGGCATCAATGTTCCGTCCAGAAACTGTTGCTTCCTCTAAATGTTGAAAAATATCTAAGTTTGATAATGTCCATAACTCTAAGCCTTCAAGATGCACAATGAATTATGAAGTAATGCCATACTGCCATTCAAAATACAAAGCATGTGTATCATTATATCCTAGAATTAGGATGCAAGATAAACATAAATAAAAACATTCACCTTGACAAAATATTTAACTATAGGACCACAGAGATTGATAGATGATAGTTTCCCAAGTTCAACAATGGGATGACCCGCAGAGGAATAGGAGACACAGCAACCCAACTACTTTGCTAGGTAGAGGTTTTATATCTGGGTTTTGTTCCTAGAATTTTTTTAATTGTTCCTTTGAGTATCACCATTGACTTTTTTTTCTGTAATCAAGTTTTATTTGCACAGTGTTTTGTTTTAAAATCAAGATGCAGGTTTATTTGAAGACAAATGTGAATAATGAGCTTGTACAGGTATATCCAAAGTACATTTGCCTTCTGTTGTTTTGTTAAGCGTAACACAAAAATAGAAAAGTTAATATAAATAAAAATCACAGCTTCCTTATTCACTACAACATCTTTTCATAAACAAGAAACAAAAGACTACCCAAAGTACTCTACAGGAGTTATCTCTACTCCGGAAGCACTGAATTGTAAATTCCTAGATTTGGAAATACTTTAAAAGACATTTAATCCAAACTTCTGGAATCAACCTAGTAGTCAATTAGTATTCGAAGAGCCAAAGACCAAGGCATTGCAATTATAATACCCTGTATTTGTGTAGCTACTCAGAGGATAGTGAAAATCAAGTCAGGTAATTTATGTGAATATGCATGTCCAACCCTAAAAAGCTTATACAAATGTAAGGTATTATTATTGGAAGGATTTGCTCTTTTGACTCTGTCAATACCAGTTGATCACCAGGTTGACTGGAGAGGGTTGGATTAAATGTCTTGTAGAAAGCATTTTCAAAACCAAAAGTTAATTGCCAAATTAAGCAAAACCCTGTGCTACTTACAGTCCATCAGAAGTGCCACAACACAATGCTTAAGAGAATAATCATAGAGTTTATAAGCATGTGTAACCTTGGGCAAGTTATTCAATCGGGAAGCATCATATGAAAAAGTATAACGGTTTTCTCAAATTCTTAGCCAAACTCACAGTTATAAATTCATTTCACACTAACATAGTACACAGACACATAAAGATATATAATCTACTCAAAACCAAACATTCATGAAACAATACCCCACTACATTCTTCTATGAGATACATGATTATTTTTGTTAATGTGGTTATATTCTCTTCTAGCATTTTATCTACTGAATTGAATTCTACACCTACAAAATGGGTGGTTATATGCAACTTGAAAATATTGATCTGAGGGTTATAAAGTAGTTAACTCTGTGCTGGTCTATAAAGAAACACAGATACCAGTTACTGAAAATAAAATTTTTAAGTTATGTAACTGGGATTTAGTTCAGTTGGTAGAGCACTGCTCTGCAATCTCTAAGGTCCTGAATTCAAGTCCCAGCACCACAAAAATGGGTGGGAGGACATGATAATCCACTCCTGAGGCAATCCAAAAAACCAGCCATTAAAAACTCTATAAGGGCTCACTATGAGTGGGACATGACTTGACGGCACGTAACAACAACAACAACTGTAAATTAGTGGACCCACAGATTAAAAAGGACATAAAATTTGCGTTTGGAATAAGAGTCTGGACAAAATATGTAAACAGCCTAGAGAAATATATACTAATGGCCACAGTTCCTGATGCAGAAATAGGTTAGATTCTGATGCCATGTATTTGTTGTCATCATGTCACCAGGTTTTAGTAAATGAGTACCTCAGTATACTGAGAAATGAATTACAGATCTGAGTAAACAGAATATTGAGATACAGAATTAATACAAATTAGAAGATCTCTGACAAAAACAGATGCTCTAAAATGAATCATCCTGGTTAATATAATCATGTGATTAACTAAGATGGGGAGAATCTCACTTTAATGATTGTGGCCACTATTAGTAGCTTTCTAGCCCTAATTACATCTGTGATTATGCTTAGTGAATTCATCCTTCATTCTGTATGTCAATTAACAGTTATAGTCTTGTTGGTATAAAGGTGAGAGATTCCCTTTAAAGTCTTCCAATCCCAGGTCATACAGTTAAAACTGATTCTTAAAATAAATCGCTGAGAGTTTATACTAACAAATGTCTCTTTCTTACATCCATGGTAAATGCAAAAAATAAAACTTCCAGTCAATTTATTATTTCAAATTTCTTAATTTTGAGTAATATTTGTCACTTCCTCTAGCTGCACCGGGTTACCTCAAGAAGAGAGACAGCTAAGTGAAAAGAGTTAAAACTTATATTTTGTTTTATAGTCTAGAAATATTTTATTATGAAATCAAGTTTTAAAGTATAAATTTTAAGATGTTCCAAATTCTTGAAGTTGTTCATATATGATGGAAAGTAGATTTTTCCAGATAGGAGGTTAAAGATTTTACATAAAAAATACAAAAAGAAATCATAAGGAGAAAAATCCACTTTGCCAAAAAAAATCACTTGGAAACAGTCAGCACTTTGTCCTATACAGATGCTCCTCAGTTTAATGATGAGATCATCTTTCCCCCTCAAGATCCTGAGGGTGACTGGAAGCTGGGCTCCCTGCTGGCACCCCCCAGGTAGGACTATGGTACCATATATCTCCAGCCCAGGAAAAAAAATCAAAATTCAAAATTTAACATTTAGCTTCTATTAAATGTCTATCATTTTCACATCATTGTAAAGTCTAAAAATTCTTAAAACCAGGTATAAGTCAGAATTATCTATACTACTAAAGTCAATTAACACACACATATACCCCTCCCATGAAAAGGAAAACAAAAATACATAGATAACATATTCACCCTATGCCAATCTCAAGAAATATTTTACAATATACTCTAAAGCACAAAGTACAAATACCTTAGTTTTAGACACTAACTTTGTGGGCAAATCCTAACAAATAAATGCAAAGCATTCTATAGGGCATTCTTTGGGGTGACATGGACTATTCTTGTCTTATAGAAAACATAGGAGCATGTAATAAAATGACATCCAACTATTATAGTTGACATTGGTAGAGACTAATGAAAGAATTTTAAAAATCAAGTAAAATAGTCAGAAGTAACTTTAGCTAATAACTAAACAGAAATATACCAATTAGGAGGAATTGATCCAGTGGAAAATAATAAAAGAACATTAAGCCAAAAGCTTGCATGCAGTATTAAGATGCAAAACACATGCTTTATTTAAAAATATAGATTTTGTAGATGCTAACAATTTCATAGTACATCAAAAAGAAATCCATCAAAGTGAGGACATACATAGCAAGATTGGATGCAAACCCATTTACTTTTGTTGACATGTTTATTCTTCCAAAATTTCTGCATAACTGAAATACCAGCTGCTCTTGTGGGCCACAAGAGATGAGTTATACCAAAACAACATAATAATTTTCAAGCTATGTTTACCAGTACCCCATCTACCATGTAATATTCTAGAAAAACAATGCTTAGTACAAGAAATGTACATAATTTAAAGGCATTAAAGAGCTTGCTTTCTATGTAGAGGAAGCAGGGGTCTGCCTTAACTGCCCTGAAGGAGAGATTGAAAAGTCATAAGAAGACCTGAAAATAAAAACAGTCATCCTCTGCAGTGGGGAAACTTAAGGAGAAAGACAATCTTCTTTTGGGAGGATTCTTCCTAAGATTAGGCTCCAGGGTGGGCGCTCCAAAAGCCTTTGACATGAACGTTTTTTATCAATGTTCCTATACCGTGTTGATAACTATAATACTAAATAATGAGTTTCAAAATAAACCAGGTAATGTTATAAGAAGTTCCCATAATTAAACAAGATTCACTCACTGGATCCCTCACACTCACACTGAAAATTATAATGCAAAGTACAGTGTACTATAACCAGCATCTCCTGATATCAATTGTTAAAATTTTCAAGAACTTTGTGAGCCAGTTGTTAAATATAGTCATTATTTAAAATCAAATTACATAAACCTACAGTTAAATATAAGTAGTGATGATAAATAATAATATATTACTTTCTAATCTTATTTATGTTCTTTTATTTCTATGGTGAAAGCACTATATAATGGAGGATAACTGTGAATATCTTTCCAATTTTTGTTCAGTGATGCCACAGGGCCAGTTTGAAATCTGCTATGATGGTAGTTATTGACATCATGGATATTGGCAAATGGTAAAGCCTGAACTATTTTTTTTTTTGAGAGTTTCTTGTTAAACATTCACCACCATTGACATTACTTCTTCCTTTTCCCATGTGCATTGTGTGCTTATTCATAGAGATTTTTCCAGTTGATGTACTTCTGACCCAAAAGGGACTAATCATGTACCCAGGGGTGAGTAAGGACCCTACCACCCTGTCTTGATGGCACTCTCTCATTCTCTCTTCCACTATAAATTACAACTATTTATTTCTGGATCCTGCAAATAGTCTCCCATGTCATTCACTTCAGGACCTTGCTCATTTCTTTTATCTGTTTGCCCTCTGAGGTACACACTGGCTGGCATGAAAGAGACATGCACTTAGTGTTTAGTAGATTTAACCATATTAACCCAAAAGAAATGAGACAAGCTCTGCCATGCACACTTTGTTAAATGAAGAGGCCACTGGCATACCAGCTTCTCAAACTCCAATAGGGATCCTAATCAATCATGTTGTTGTTGTTAGGTGTCCTCAAGCTGAGTCCAACTCATCGCGACCCTATATACAGCAGATTGAAACACTTCCCGATTCTGTGCCAGGCACACAATCTTATTTATGTTTGAGTCCATTGTTGCAGACACTGTGTTAATCCATCTGGTGGAGGGTTTTCCTCTTTTGCATTGACCTGCCCCTCTCCCAAACATGATGGCTTTCTCTAGGGATTGATCTCTCCTGACTACATGTCCGAAATATGTAAGACGCAGTCTAGCCATCCCTGCTTCCAAGGAGCATTCTGGTTGCACTTCTTCTAGGACAGATCTATTGGTTCTTTTGGCAAATCAATCATATGCACGTACAAATCAATGATTACTGCCCAACAAGGTGTTGCCAACAAGAAAGTGCTAATAATTTAGACAGGTATCACTTGTTTTTAACAAGTTCAAAAGGATATTACAGTTGACATACTATTAAAAGTTCAAGTCTATTGTCACAATACACATTTTGCAATTGCTCCATGACAGACAATGCTTAATATAGCTGTACTCCCAACAATAGATGAAAAGACAAGGAAAGGACACACTCTACCTTGCAGAAACCAAGATTTTGCCTAAGGGCAAGCAATCACGTCACCTAGGTTCTGCCAGGATATGCGCTCTAACCCTTCTTGATTGTGAGTTTCTCCAGTTTCCTAGTGCAGAAAGATTGGAGGCTGGAGTCTGAATCACACTGGGTAAAATTTAGTCTCTCATGTACGTAATTCTGTGTAAATATACTGTCAATTGCATAGTGTTTTCCCTCGATATATAGGTCTTGCACTCTCATCTTCTGATTCAGTAGGCTATAGGTATTATTGAGACAAATATATGGAACAGTCTATTCTCCAAAAAATAATTGAATCATGTATCTGAAGCTCAGTTTTCTTAGAAAACTGTTCAAAGTTTAAGTATGCCATACAAGTTTTCTGTTTGTTTCTATGTTTAAGTACCAGTTTGAACCCACAGCTTCATGCATGAGAGCCAAGTGCTTTACCACTGAGCTACAACTTGACGGGTTTTATTTGTAATTTTTGTATTTTGAAACAAGGTCTTGCTGTTAAGTTGTGCAGGCTGCCTCTAGTGTTGAACTCACAGATCTTCCTGTTTCAGACTCCTGAGTCACTGGTATTACAAGCATATACCAAGGTTCCTGGCTGGATGTTCTTCTTAATGCTCTTTCTTATTAAGTCTATGAAGCTGGTCAAATAGTGTGCCAACACGACAACACTTGGAGAAACTTCAAGATCTTAAAATTTTTTTTAAATGGAGAGGAGCTTATGAAGACACCTACTGCCATCATAACCACACAGAACTATTTCAGTAGAAGCATCCAGACAAGACATGAAGTAACACCGTTCTAATAAATTAAATATTATAAGAGCATTATATTGGTGAGATTCAGGCCTGCAGTGCCAAGAGCTTTTCTGGTCAGAAAGTTAACAAACTTTTCAACTATCTGGAGAACAAATATTTTCATAAGTACAATACAAAGAAAAGGAAGTTGGTTTCACCTAAAGCTAAAAAGAGATACTATAGAAAGGTGAAAGAGTATAAGAAATCTGAATCATGAGGGGAACATAAGATCCTTGTGGAAGTTTAGAGAGGGTTTCTTCTACATGGAATAGCCATAGATAAACCCTGCAAATGAGTTAACAATTGTCAAAAGTTTTACCAGAGCTTACCACCATGTGCCAAGACTACAAACAGCCTTACCCAGTGGAAAGTGGCTTGAAAAAGTCTTGGGGTTTAAATATATTTGAAACTGCCTCATTATTTTGGGACCTAAGGATGATTTAATATCCAACTAACCTTCAAAAATACAAAGAAATATGTAAGAATTTATAGGTTAATAGGTATTTTAAAGGCTAGTGTGTATTTGCTTTAGCACATGTGTGAAGTGCAAACAGAAGAAATACTGATATTCCTTTCTCATTCTATAATCATTGGTAAAAGACATCTTTTAGGTGTTACGGAGATCTTTCTTATATTTTTGCTTATTTCTAAATCTGAGTGCTGCTCCTAGACAAGACATAAATGTTCATGGAAAGATAACGCTTGAAGCGGCAGAGATTTAACTTCTCAAGTTTCTGGTCATTTCTCATTTTAATCACATTCCCAATGTAGGGCTTTCACATTTTATTTGAGATTAACCACCCACTTCCTCCAACCTGAGAAATTTTAAATAAATTTTCCAAAGCTTTGGGGAGCATTTTTCTACCTAAAACATAATGCTTCTCTAACACTCACTGACACTCTAGCTCCCTCACTCGTGTTTGTAATTTCTTCTAAGATTCTGATTCTTAACAATTGGGGTAAATTTTTCTCTTGTTTTCAGAAACATTAAATTGTATTATTTGTAGTGCTGCCTGTGGTCTTTGTTAACCAGTATATTGGATTGATTTATTTCAAGTATCCTGTTGTCTGCTCTCTGGTGGCTTCATTTTAAAGTAAAAAGGTTCTAAAAGATAACAGCATGAGAATGTTGTTGTTGTTGTTAGGTGTGGTGGAGTCATGTCCGACTCATAGCGACCCTCACAGGGTTATCAATGGCTGATTATTTTGGGATTGCCTCAGGAGTGGATTGCCACATCCTTCTCCCATTTTTGTGGTGCTGGGAATCGAATCCAGGACCTCAGAGACTACAGAGCTGTGCTCTACCAACTGAGCTAAATCCCAGCTCAGCATGAGATTAGCTATCTGTAAATATCAGTTGGTTTAGCCCACTAATAATGATGGGAATAATAACAACTAAAGTCAATGAATTTTACTAGTGTGCCAAGTACTCTTTTTTTAAGTACTTAAAGTCAATGCTCTTTGAAAAACACACCCAACATAGATACTTGCACTATCCCATTTCTTAGATGTGGAAACTAAAGGGCTGGATCATGGAGCAAGAAAATGTTGGAGCCTCTATTCACACTCACGCAGTCTGGCTCTAGTGCCTCTGTTCTTTCACATTACACAGTATATGCTGAATGGAGATCAGCATTTGGGTGTCTTTTAAATATAAACTGGGCACAAAATATTAGTGACTCAGAACAGTTTTCTATTTCTGAAGCTCAGGTCTATGTAGTTTGGCAATTTTAATTTTGCTAAGAAAACATTTATACATCTCCAAAATTTCTCCCGAACTCATTTACTGCAAGTCACCAGAGTCTTTAAAACAGAAATTCAAAATCTCCATTTCCTGAGAAAACAATGCTGTTGTGTGTTTGGTTCCATCAGGTCAGATCCAATCCATAGTGACCCTAAGTATAGCAGAACAAAACACTAGCCCACACTGTGCTATGCACATGATCATTGTTTGAGCCCATTATTGCAGCCACTATGCTTCTTCTCATTTTGAATTGTGCCTTATCAACAAAAGGAGGTCCCAGGGGCTTTACTCCATTCCTGTCATTAAGGTTGACTCTAATTTGAGGGTGCTAGGGTTGAGCTCGGTTGGTAGAGTGCCTGCTCTGCACTGTCTGAGGACCCAGGTTCGATCCCCAGCACCACAAAAACAGGAGAAGGACATGGCAATCAACTCCCAAAGCAATCCAGTAAACAATCAGCCATTGAAAACCCAATGACAGTCGCTGAATCAGACAGAACTTGAGGGCACCTAACACTATTTTGAGGAAGCAACTCTTCACCAGTCATCTCTCAAATGCCTTCTAGTGTGAGGGGCTCATTTTCCAGCACTATATTCAACGGGGCTTCTCTGTTTTTCATAGGGTTTTCAATGGCTAATTGTTACAGGAGTGGGCTGCTGGGTCCTTCTCCCTAGTCTACCTTACTCTGGAAGCTCAGCTAAAACCTGTCCACCCTGTGTGGTCCTGCTGGTATCTGAAACACTGGTGGCAGAGTTTTCAGCATCACAGCAACATGCAAGCCCCACAGCACAAGATAGACAGACATGTGGGGGTGGTAAAACAATAACTGTGTTTAAATGTGAATACTGATATCCCCTTCATAATGAATGACCAAAATGTCAAATAGTGAATTTGCTCTGCTTCTGGGATACAGGTGCTGGCTAGGGAAGTTCAGATGGTCACGTCCCACTCTCACTACTGGCTGCCAGGCCTCTCTGATGATCTCTGGCAACCCTCCTTAGTGGCTGCCTACTGTCAATGGGCTTCCCAGAAGCCAAGAGAGAGAAGGTTCTCAGAGCCCAGGTAACAAAAGCAGTCCATAAACAGCTCTAGGTCACAGCAAATATCAATCAGCAGGCAAACAGATATTCTGCATATGACTGCTAATGTTGTGAATATGCGTATATTGTTGTTATGTGCCCTGGAGACAGATCCAACTCATAAGGACCCTTGTAGGGTTTTCAAAGGCTGATTGTTTTCAGGATAGCTTTTGGAGTGGACTGCCATGTCCTTCTCCCATTTTTTGCAGTGCTGGAGATCAAACCTGGGTCCTCAGAAAGTGCAGAGCAGCATTCTACCAACTGAGCTAAACCCTAGCCCAAATATGCATATAGATACACTGTAGTCTAAAAGTTTGCCCACCAACTTGATTCTGTTTCCAATGGGTTAGTGGATGTGAGCCTCCAGGAAACAAATGTTCTCTCTCTTCCATTTACCTTTGTTTACATTTCAAATTACTCAACTTTTAGGAAATTCCACTTGGTGGAATTTTATTATCATGATGGCAATTATTGTGTAGATCTTCTTAGGTAGACTTTTGCTTGTGTACAGTCTTGATATGGAGAGATGGCTGGTGGGCTGGAATTATAATAGGCAAGTTCTGAAGTACACCATCAATTTGTGAGAGACAGACTCAGCTCTGAGATGTGTCAAGCCATGGAGGTATGGTCAGTTACAAAAGAGCCCCAGGCTTTACTTTGAATGACTA
Organism: Pedetes capensis; assembly: GCA_007922755.1. NCBI lineage: Eukaryota > Metazoa > Chordata > Mammalia > Rodentia > Pedetidae > Pedetes > Pedetes capensis. The sequence goes on along the minus strand of VMDO01005431.1, from coordinate 22,272 downwards.
CATGTGGAACTATGGAGATATGTTGTTGTTGTTGTTGTTAGGTGCCGTGGAGTCGGTATCCAACTCATAGCGACCCTCATAGAGTTTTCAATGGCTGACTGTTTCGGCATTACCTTGGGAGTGGATTGCCAGGCCCTTCTCCCATTTTTGCGGTGCGGGGAATTGAACTCGGGACCTCAGAGACCGCAGCACAGTGCTCTACCTACTGAGCTAAATCCCACTCCTTAAGTCATAAATCTGCTTCCCAAATCCAGGAAAAGTCCTGGCTTACTTACCAGCAGACCCAGGACCTGATGCAGCACTGACACATAGTAAACACTCAAAGGTACATGGAGTAGAATAAATGAAAGCCTATAAACTCCACCAAAATCATGCTCTCACAAACCAGAAAAACCAGCATGGATGGCGAGAGCATTTTCAGTTTCTTCATGAAAATATTAACAAGGAAAAAACTACATATACAACCTACTATACATGATCACAGTCCTTAAAACATATGTTTAGTCTTCTTCAATAAAGCTATCTTATAATTACACAATCTTTATTGGCATACCTGGAGAAAATATAAATGCTATTTAGTAGCTTAATGTGTGTGTGTGTGTGAGAGAGAGAGAGAGAGAGAGAGAGAGAGAGAGAGAATGAAATGGGGGCTTTGTGATATGTGATAGAATTACTCATTATTCACAAGAATCATACATACTTATTTAACACACCACTCTCCTCAACATTTAGTTAGGCAATGTTTAACTTCAACATGCAAATTTTTGAAGCACCTATTGTTTTCACTTCTCTTTCCAGTATATACACTTTTTGTGCCTTCAATAATAAGTTATTTGTCACCAAATTTTATATCCCTAACAAAAATAATTTGCATTTTATGGTAGTTTACAATTACAGAAGAACTTTACACATATTACTCATTTTACCTTTAAAAGTGTCTGGTTAAGTAAAAAAGACATTAAAATCATTCATCATGGTAATATGCCCACTTTCATAACAAGAAAATGAAGGATGAAATAGAAAAGATTTATACAAATCTCAAAGTGACTGAGCTAAGACAGAAGCCCAGGTCCCTCAAACCCAATTCTCTGTGCCCTAAAATAACCTCTTACATAGCTCTCCAAAGCTCTCTTACCCAGCTCTCTTACCCAGGTCTCTGCCAGCCCCTTCATACATTCCATAAGTACTTAAATATAACTTTAGATAAAGGGGTACTAATGAACAATCCGCTCCAATCCAGCCAGGCTATTAAGGCAGATCACGAAAAACTTCATCATTTCAGGACTCACAATAACACAACTAATATTGATATAAACAAGGGCAAAAAAGAAAAGAGTCATACAGGAAGCAGGCAATACAAATACACAGGGAAGAAAATGATAATGGATAAGTTCTCTAAGACAAGAAAAGTATGTTAAAAATAAGCTTCCAGTGACAGAGGGAAGCATGATGAAGTCAATACACTGACTCCATAACGACTATCTTCCCCTCTATATGCCAGGCCAGCAGTTCTGGCCACAGAAGGTCCACTATGGGCCACAGGCCCAGTAATCATCCTGTGGTCAAAACTGGCCCAGTGATGGTCCTCAGTTAACCCCCATATTAGGCCCCTAGGACCAACATTTGTCTATAACAGGCTGGGTAAATCTCTCACCATGAAAGAAGGTAGCTGGGCGAACAGCTGCTACTTCTGTACATGTTATACATTATTCAAAACCCCAAATTTTTCTTACAGCAACTCTCATTTCCCATGTTGCTCAGAGATGTATTACAGTTAGGCAGCAGAGGTGAGAAGGTCAAAATTATACACAAATTCACCTTTACCTCTGTGGTTTCCGGGTAATAGGTTTTATTTTTCTGTGTCATTTAGAATCATTTACTATAGCTTAGGCTGCCCTTTGCCTTCTACCAAAAATAAATATACATATATGTATAAATAAATCCTGTCAGTATACCTGAAAACTACACAATTATCTATAATGGTTTTTTATTCAAACACATATTACTGTAACTTCATATTGGAATTACTAGTAAATTATAATCAAAGCCAATTATTAAAGCCAAGTTTGTATTTGGCAAGAATGTTTTAAAATTCTGGATACAAATCAAAATAATTATTGAAGATCTTAAATATTATTATATATATAAATTACCATTAAGCAAAATGACATCTATTGTTACAACACTGACCCATGCACTGAACTCTTGAGTTTGAGCTCAATTTCTTTCAGGATATATAAGTCCAGGCAAATTACTTCAAATGAAGGGATCATTAATATTAGATTTATCCAATACTGAGCCAGAAGATAAAATAATGAAAATAATAAAATTCATCTTTTAAAGTAAGGCTTAAAGGGAAAATCAAAAAATAAAAACTCTAAATTACAAATATCTGATCTCTAATGCACAGAAAGCTGTCAAATATAAACTGCCTCTTTTCTCTCTTGATCCTCCACCCTTCCCCCCATAGAGACTAAAGCTTAAACTGCCATGTTTTCTTGATGTTGCCATCTGATCCAACTGTCTTTTCCTCTCCACCTCTTTTCTTCCCTCAGAAGGTTCACATACACAAGCACAAGTCTCCTCCATTCTTTCTTTTTACTATTTAAGTCTAATGCCATCAAAATCACATACTGTAGTTGCCCTTCCAGAACCCATTTCCCTACCTGAGGAGAACTGATGGTTTGGGGATCCAGTTACCTAATCAGTCCACATATAACTTGGGTGAGGCTCTAGGGTTAAACCCAAAACCCTGGGCTAAGCAAGTCTGCATACTAACTTTCCCTGAGTCAGACAGAGCCTTTGATTCAACAGCTAGATGTATGATCCACTAGATTGAATCACAGCAAATCTCAGGGTCTTTTGTCAGGTGCTACCAGCAGTAAATTCATGTGTCCCTAAAGTACTTGAACCTGTGATCTTGTGGGGTGGGAACTGCCTCAGCTATCTTGTCTGTATGTGGAACCTCAAAATCTCTTAGAGCCACTCAGAGCTAAGTTGAAAGGCAGACAGACATCATGACCCAGTGGAATTATGTGAACTTCTACATCAGTTAAGAGAGACAATAAATTCCCTTTTTTTGTTGTTGCCACCAGGCTAGTTTCCATTTGCTGCTAATATTCAGCCAAAAAAAAAAAAAGACTTATCATTACACATATGTGCATACATTCAATCCAAAGTCTTTGCTCAATCAGTTCCTCACACAGCCACTTGGGGCAAGTTTTTACTTACCCTCTCTAAACCTATTTGTACAATGGATATGAGTCCAATCTGAAAGGATTATTGTGAAGATCTGAAAATATGTAAAACATTGATCATAACTCCTGGTAGGTCATACGCTCTCGGTAAGTGGCAGCTCCTATTGTTGTTTTTGTAATTGCTTTGGGAAAATCTCTCCTCTCCAACATGTGAGAGAATAAATGAACCTAATTATTGCTGACAAAAATAAAAACAGAGCTGCTAAAAAAGATAAGCTCTAGAATTTGGAGTAAAATTAGAAAAAGTAACTGGTCAGAACATTCAAACTCCAGAGCTCTTGGAGGTGTATAAAAGTGACTTTCAGATTTTTCTTGTATCAATGATCTGTCTCCAATCAGACCTCTTTTTTTAAACACCAAAGTGTTTAAGCTAAATAGGGAGGTCATTTTGATTTGCAATTTATTTATTAATCCTACAGTTATATTTACTGTATTCAGACAAAATAGACTAATTTTATTTAAAGTATGAAAAACATAGAGAACACTGCTATTACCTAACCCCAAACTCCAGCTTCTAATATCACAATATCACAACCTATTATGGGTTAACATTAATTTATACTTTTTGCCTTTCATTAGTATCTTCTATAACCATGTCATTATACCAGTATTTTCTGAATCACTAGTGAATGGCAAAAACAAATATACCAGTTGTGATTTAATCAGAGACTTCACTGTTGAAACAGCTAACACAAGTAGACACATTTAGAATAGTAAATGGATAACAAAAAAACCACAGGCTCATTAATAAGAAGGCAATTAGGTCTTCTGGAAAAATTCTTTTTCTAAAAGAATACTAAAGCAAGCTATAAAATACAAGCAAAATTGTGTTTTGACATGAATAGTGTACACTGTCTATTACATCATAATTTTTCTCCTGAGAAAACTTACAAGAATCTCTTCTTAAATATGTGCACAAATGATAGTAAAAAGAATACTAGTGAAATGTAATACATTTTACCTGCTAACTCTCATTCATTAAATTTGACTATCCTGTAAATGAGCTCCTTATTACAAAGATCTTAAATTATACTTGGAAGAAGAAGAATTATAAAGCAACAGACTACTACTAATGTCAGTGGGAATATTATTTCCTGTGCCAACATTACATTAAGTAAAAATGATTTGCATATAGTATATTTTGCTCCTTATATACTATATTTACTTCTAAGTATTCACATGTAAAACACACAACCAAAATATTTAGCCTTATTTTTATTTTCATATAAAAATATTTCTTTCAAAATTTTCCAAGTATTCTTTTAAAGAAAACTATGTGGTATTGTTGTTTTGATGTGTGTAGGATGTTAAATTATAATCAAGTAAATATTGATAAGAATTATAAATCCAGGGGAATTTGTTTCATGTTATAATTAATCCTTTCACAATAGTCTTACAATTCTACAATAACACGCATGTGGCAATCTTTTTAAGCTGAGCTTTCTTTGTCCTACAGCAGTGTTTCTCAAAATTAAATGATCAAGCAAATCACCTGAGGAATCTTATTAAAATATAGATTCTGATTCATTAGGCCTGGGGTTGGCTCTGATCACAGAACATCAGGATTTCCCAGGTGATAATGATAACGCTGGTCCATGGATCACAATGTGAGTGGTTAAAACCTAAAGACTGGAGGAACACACTAACTAGAAAGCAATCAGCTATCAACTCCTGGGTGAGTAGTAAGGACACTAGAAAGGCTGCTTCTCTATTCTTGACTTTGCTGAATGACCTAAGGTAAATCACATCAAGAAGCTGTGGCCAGGCAGCCACTGAAGCAGCTGCTAGATCACCCCAGTGCCCAACTAGGATTAGGAGAATTTCCATGGCTGGGTCAGCAGCTGCCTTAGACAGGGTTTGGAGAAGCAGCCTGAGCAGCTGGCTAAGGAGTAGGGTGTATTGAGAAGGCTTTATATAAATAGACACCAATCTAGAGGAGGATTTATTATTTTTCTCATTAAGTGCTATAGAATACAACAGGAGAGACTCTACAGTTCATTTATTTTCCATTTCAGTTTCTCCATGTATGAAATAGAGAAAATAATCACCTTACTTTTAATACTCTTTCCAAGATTATAAATATGGACTTCTGATCCCATTCCTAGATGTCCTTACCCTCCTTCTAACCTGAACCTTTGGACAATGACGAGCTATCACTGTGAAGATGCATATACTTAACAGCTTTCAGCTTTCGCAACAAAATAAATGCAAACAATCACTCAACTATACACACTTCATTAGGCTTTATTTCTAAATTCCTCTGATTAAAACAATTCCTAGAATGATGGCTGAAGAAGGATTTGGCCAGCACTATCCATTCATTGCTTTTTATTAACAGAGCTCTATAATCCTATCAAGTGGAAACATGAATTATTTTATTTAGAACTACGTAATTTGCTCCTAAAATAATCATAAGTGGCAAAATAAGCTCATGATGACTTTTTGGATTATCAACAGACAGAACAGAATGCCAAAAAAAATTCAACTAGAGTTAAGAGAGGAAAGGGCAGTGTTCCACAACAGGATCACTACAATCCTTACGTCCCAAGGCTAATGATTCCCCAGAACCCCAATAATATGAAACACCTCACAAAATTAAGTTTTTAAATTACAAAAATTCAGCTTTCATTACCAAAATATTAACCCCAAATCAAAAGAATTCTCACAAGAATATCAAAGGAAAATGAATAACTGAATCTGTATGAAACACTTATGTGCAATTCTAATTCTTTAAGAGTATTGCCATAAAACTCATTTGCACTGAGATGGAGTTTATAGTTTATAAACTCTCTCTCCATAAGCTCATTCCATAAACATTTGAACATAATAATTTTTAAAAAGCTTTCCAAAGTATCATTGTATAAACTTATCTCACCTATCTCAAAATATCAGTACTCAAAATTTCTATCCCCATTTATAAAAAGGAACATAAAGTATCTCATTGGGAGACAGACAAGCACAACAAATAAACATTCTATGACATTAAAAGATTATTTCACAGATATGCAAGTTTGCTTTTGGCATCAATTAACAAAGTAGCCTGACTAATGTATTATTCACTTTGTTATCAAATACCATTTTAAGATATACCATGACTTGATATACCTTGTACTATTTTTAAGTAATTATGACAAAACAGCATGAATTCTGATGAAAACACAAATCTTGTTCAAGAGCAACTACAACCTTTTTAGGCAGAGAAACATCATTTGATAAAGGAACACATTCCAGATACATGTGATCAAAGGGTAAAATCTGAGAGGAATACACAGAGGGAAATTTTTACACTGACACAATAGGAAATTACTTTGGAAAAAGGCAAAGGCAGATTCTAATAAACAAGTCAAAAACGACTTTTCTCTCATTACAAAAATCAAGTAAATGATCTCACACACACACACACACATACACACACACACACCTGTATTCTTTGTTGTGTCTCTAAGAACAATCTGTAAACTCTCTTGATGTTTCCTGCTCAGTCTTCCAGCATTCCTTTTCCTGCTGTCCAATAAGAGCAATAGGGGAAATGGGAACAGCTCAGATCCATATTTAGTATGATTTACACTGTCTTAAACATCACCTTAATGCAATGCACTTCAAAAACATTAGTAGGAACCAACACACTTTCTCTACATGGAACTATATTACATGAATTAACTACTAAAGGCTATAAAAATATGTACTAACACATTACTGCTAGATGTCTGAGGGTTGGAGACATTAGCTTTGGTAGTGGATTAGTCATATTTCCAGTTTTTAAGAACATGTCCAACATCAAAAGATATCTGATAAAAACAAAAAGGCTGCGATTTTATGTGTATGTATGTGGGGCTTAGTTGTTGCTAGAGAGGAGTAGGAAGGAGTGTGGAAGAGGGGTGCAGTGGCAGAGGGGTTGATTTATTTTTCAAATTCACATTTATGAACACAAAGAGGAGCTGTCAGCAGCACACATGCCGATGTCCAAATAGCAGCCAAGACTGCCTCTTCCGTCTGGGCAGGCCAGAGACAAAATGACATCTCACAATCTAGGAAAATAAACAGTCAGATAGATGGGGACGAGTAAGAGAAAAACTAGTTCCAGAAATGTCCACTTACCTATCATTACTAGTGATTAGAACTCAGAGTTTTCATGTATTAAGGCATCAAATGTTACGAGCCAATCAAAACCAGAAAACTAAAAGGCAAACAACACAACTTGGCTCCAATATGTCTTCCTAGTAGGTAATAGATATAAAAGAAAATCATTTTGTATTAGAGATGTCAGACACAAGTAAAGTGACTCTGCTTGGATAAGTTGCAAGGTCCTAAGGGATCACCCAAGTGACAAGCCAGGAACCACATCCAAGGCAGGATCCTGAGCTGCATTTTCAGGCTCACATCACACTACAGAGACAATAGTCCCTCTCTAGGTCACGGATAAGACTGCATCTAAAAGCTGCATGTTTTTCTCTATGCTGAGATGAAAAAGCTGAACCAATAGTTCAACAAATGGCTAAAGAAACTGATTAAAAATGCATTTTTCTTGTAGTTAGAATATTAGGTCTATTAATACTAACTCTTCCACAAGTTTAGCTCATGTAAGGATCTATACAAACTAAGTAAAAATAAATATTTCTCACTGATAATTTCTGTCACTGTGCTGATAAAATTATGGTCTGGGCCAATCTAGGATGTTTACGTTTAACAGTGATTGAAATGAATGATTGGTCAAGACTGACTCTCTCTCTCTCTCTCTCTCTCTCTCTCTCTCTCTCTCACACACACACACACACACACACACACACACACACGTCTTGAATAGCCTTCATTCACTAGGGAGAGAGTTCAGCAAATTCAAGTGCAGTGAAAGCTGAAATTAAGGGACTTCAGCTACCTTAATATATGATTACACCCCAGATAGCTGCATAATGTTTTGCAATTGCCAGTACTAGTTCAAATTTATTATTTCATTTGATCCTCATAAAACTACATGGAAGGGCCAAGACAGGTATTATTATTCCCATTTTATAGATGAGAATGCTGAGTTTCCAAATCATCTCATCTATGACTGGTTTAGCCTGCAGCTGTAGCCCTGTGGCATCCGATCCCATCAGATCTCGGAAGCTAAGCAGGGTCAGGCCTGGTTAGTAACTGGATGGGGGACCGCCTGGGAACACCAGAAGCTGTAGGCTTGGGAGAAGGACCTGGCAACCCCCTCCCAAAAATCAATCTGCCATTGAAAACCCTATGAACGGCAAAGAAGCACTGATAATAGTGTTTCCCCTGTTGTACAGAGGGTCAATATGATGGCACCTAACAACAACAACAACAATGACTGGTTTTGTCAGTCACCTGAGTCTTTTTACAGAAAACTCCTTACATGATGTTATCAAGAGGCAATAGCTACACAACCAAATGAATGTATTATAGTACCTTTTTGGGCTTCCATTCCCCCATTTTCCAAGGTATAATATAGACATGATACAACTATCATTTTAAGTGAAATAGTACACTGGAAGGATGTAAGCTGAGATTTATAGGAAGTCCTGGTTTGAAAGAGGCTCATCATAGAGATGTTTTACTCCTTAACTTCAAAAGCTAAGTAAAATGTCACAATAATAAAAACAGGCATAAATTTGTGATCTAAAAAAAGACTAAATGTGTATATAATATACCAAATACTCAACTATTCTCATTCTTTCAAAACTTGTTTTTTCAGCTTACTACATTAGAAACCACACAGTAATTTTAGAATGTAGTGAACTGGCCTTCATGAGTGCTATTTAAAAGACATTTAACATAACTTATTTTTCAATTCAGAACATGAATGTTTTAAATTTTCAAATGTTTATTTAAATTTCTCAAAAAGTTCATCTTTGAAAATACAAAAGGTGTTAAGACAGAATACAGCTTGAATCTCTAATCTGTGTCTTTCAACAAATTTGCATAGACTTTGATGACAAAATGATTTATGAAAGCCAGAAAAAAAGAAATATTTACAAAGCAAACTTTGTAACCTATAAAGAAAGACAGCTAGATCCACAATCTGAATTTAAACTCTGTGAACAAATGACATTCATTTTGGGGCATAAATGTATACCCTGAATGGCAAAATTCTGATATAGAATCCTGTGAGAACTGTATTTTATTAGGACTGTACACTTTACTAATTAAATACTATTTAAATATAAATTCAAATGTTATGCTTTGTCCCTGAAGAAAAGCCAAGCACATTTAGCTAAATCACTTAGAATTGGATGTCTAAGAACACAATTGCTCATCTGAAGCATATAAAATCCAGGTAACAGAAAAGCACATTTGCACACTGTACTGGAGAAAATACAATATTTACTTGTTTATAAAAGGGTAAATAACAGTTAAAAAGAGGAAAAGAAAAAAATTTCTTTACTGTTGAAAATATATCCAACAGCTGTTGAGACAATAATTAATAGTTGCAACTCCTGAAAACATGTAAGTTTAATCATGCAACTGGTAGAGTTCAAACTTTCAATTAACAAACTACATGCCTTTTCAAGCGTAGGCTCTCCATGCAGTGACAAGTACCGTGCAGAAATCAATACTCTCTCCAACTTGTCTGCATATAATGAGTTACATCAAGCATGGTTCCAATACTAACAGGCATTGTATGTCACAGATGCATGCAGTAATGCTTAATCCAAAGAGAATTAAATTAACCATCGCTTCACTCATTGCATAGAGCAGTTGCCCTCTGCACACATCGCCTATACAACACACCTATAAGCCTATATATGATTTTCCTTAACATGCAGCCATCTACTCTACCTGAGTGAATGACACATGCTGCCACCTCAATCTGTGATCTAACTCCTTTCCTAGAGTTTTAAAGCTGGGAGAGGGGACAGAAAGCAAATAAACGATTGCTCCGGAAAAAAAAAAAGAAAAAAGAAAAAAACAATGTAGTTTATTTCCAGGAAATCGGACAGCCTCAACAGCAAGAAAGACTGTGAAGTACAAAGTAAGTTCAGTCTCCAAATCCTGAGGGCTCAGCCAGGAGCGCGGCTGTCTCGTTTCCGGTCTTCTCCATCACCTCTCGGTCATCTTTGTGTTTCCACCTGCACGGCGAACCGAGGCAGCAGCAGAGGAGCCTGCCAGCCAAGCTGAGTGGGTGGGTTGGCCAGAAAAGTTGTCAGGACCAGCGGCGGGCGGACAAGCGACAGAGCCCGCTCCCCAGCGTCCACCTGATGAAACTTCAGAGCCCCCAGAGGAGAGAACGATAGAAGCAACCAGCCTACAGGAATGACAACAAAATTGGAAGGGACCGAGAGGGCAAGTCTGAGAGAGCTGAGGTTCACGGACTTCTCTGAGTGCCTTTAGCGAGAACCCAAAGGAATAACATGCGAGACTGCACCACATCACTCTTTGGGGGTTCTCCAGCGGTCAGCAGTCGTACACAGCCCCTAACAGCCAGGCCGGCTCCTGGAGGTGTGCAGCCAGCTTCGCGGTGGCTCAGGTGGAGGAGCGGACTCCTCCACGCGGGTCAGGCTTTCCGGAGTGGGCGCCCAGACCCCGGTCCCCTGGACCGCTCCGCATAGATCCTTAGAATTACATTTCAAAACATCTTAAAAGACTCCACCAACACACACATGCAACATAGTCCAAGCAGTGCCTTAACGCACAGGGCAAATCCAGGAACAACCCAACGCTGGGGGAGGAGAAAGGGAGGACTCCGGGAGAGACTGGGAAGTTGTTGGACAACAGTCAGGGGAGGTTATTCCCGGGACAAAAAGCACCTGGCAAAGCGCGCCAAGGTCAGTCCCTTCACGTCTCCACATTTCTGACAATGGCTTCCCGGGGAATTTTTTGAACACTGTGAAGGCAGCCAGCAACAAGCCCGCACTGCTAGCAACAGAGTAATCGTCCCCTGAGTCCTAACTACTTTTTGTTTCTTTTTTTCCCCCCCACTAACCAGTGCAGGCTGAGCTGGACGCCGAGCCCGCCAGCTCACGCAAGAAAAGCAATGTCTCCACGCACTCCAGAACGGCCGTGCCAATCTGCACCCCAAGCGGTCCTCAGAGAGAAACAATGGATTGCGAAGAGGAAAGTTACCTGCGCCAAGTGGTGCCCAAACCCGTGCGCCGTTTCGCACCTGGCACAAACTCCGGGGACATCTCTTCCTGGAACCTGCCTGCCCATCTCAACTCACCCAACCCCCCCGGGCACTAACGCTTCTACCCATCCGTGACCCCGGCCCAAACGAGAAGCCAGTTCCACCTCCCTGGAGCCCGCGGCTGGGGGGCTCCAGACGCCCCTGGCCACTCACCTGCAGAGAACTGGCCTTGGGCCGACCCCAGGAGAGGCCAAGGCGAGAGGAGAAAGAGCGCCACAAAAGCGGGCAGCGCCGCCGCCGCCGAATCCATGTCGAGTTTGGGAGAAGTTTCAAGCAGCTTTGCAAAGCGCTGCGGGGGGGACCGCGGCGAAATCCACGACGGAGCTGCCGGCCCGGCCTCCCTGGGTGAAGGCGCGGAGTCCGCGGCCGCCCGCCAGCACTTTTTCCTTCTTTGCAGTCGCCAAACTACCTCGTGGGCGAATGCGTCTCCCGCGTCGCCGGCCGGCCGCGGCGGCTGCTCTCCATGCTCGGCGGAGGCTGCTCCTGTTAGTCAAGAGTTACTTTGCTCGGGGAGGGACGGGGGCGGAGCCTAGGTGACGTCGCCCCACGGGCTGCGGGCGCTTCGGAGGAATGCGGGCTCGGGCGCGGCGTCGCCGCCGCCTCCTGCCGGAGAGACGCGCGCCAGCCCCGGCCGCGCGCCCCGCGCCCCGCGCCTCGCGCCTTGTTCCACGCGCCGCCTTTGTTCGCCACCTGGGCCGGGCTGCTCGGGGCCCGGGACGCAGCGAGCAGGAAGGGGAGCGTGGTGCAGCTCGCTGTCCTGTACCAGAAATCGGACTTGGCGAGGTGAAGAGTTTGGAAGCAATGTGGCGGAACAGCCGAGGTCGAGGGCTGAAGCGACACCGGCCGCCCGGGGAGAGGCGAAGTGGGGCTCTGTTCCCTAGGTGGAGGTCCCATGGGAGCGACTGCCGGTAGGAAGAAAGGGAAGTGTAGAAAGAACCCTAAGAAAATACCGACCTGCATTGAAAATCCACTGTTCCTTATTCCTATAATAGGAATAAAGCACCCCACCCCCAAAGCAAACTTACTGTGCCTTATTATTCATATGATAAATAAAACTGGGAACAAAATAAATATTCGGTAACTTTCCATTGTGAACAGCTGGCCTGTCTCCTTTTCTGGGTTTGTCGTTTGCCAAATATTTTTAATTTACTTTCTGCTTCACTGACTTTGCTTGTTCTGGAATCTCCTGGTCTCTTTGCTTTCGCATAGGTCTGATGGAGCAGACAAGGTTTTTGGTTTTGTTTTTCCTACCTTGTAGCTATTTAAGACATAAGTATTTAACAGAAGGACTTTACCCCGACAACCAACACAGCAAGGTATGACTGATCTGGAGGAACGCAGCGCTATATGACGACAGTGAAGTGTTTTACAGTTTGCTACTTCTTCAGCAGCTGAAGGGGTTTCACCATATGCCACCCTGACTTGCTTCTGCGGTAAGGCTGTATAGCGCGCACTTTATTCATTTTGTTAAATATCACAAAAGTAGGTGTGATCACAATGAAATAAACATAATTTCTACTCCAAATTTTGATGTCATCATTACACTTTCTAACAGTGATTTGTTAGTCGACATTTGTCACTCAGACATCTCTAGCCTTTTAAAATCAAGACAGTGTGACATTCAATTTAATATAACATTCACACAATTTACCAAGTTACATATTCCTTAAATCAAATACAGCATATGCTGTCATGATCAAGTGTGGAACAGAGCCTAGAAATATCATGGTAAGTAAACACACATTACATATATAGAGAGACACACATGTAATGTACACACTATATTATACATACATATCAGGAAGGAAACAACTTTTAAAACTTTAATGAGAATAGAGGCTTAATTAAATAGAATTTCAAGTCTTGCAGCTTCCTATTAGCACACCTACCAGCCCAACACTTTTCCATTCAATTTGGCAGAGTTAAATTCATCCTTCCTTTAGGTTACAATGTGCATACTTTGAACTCATTAAACCATAACATTGAGTGCACACCACCACTATTCCTATTTTTTAAATGGAGGAACTTCCCTAGATCAGAAGTAACCAGAAACTAAAAGACATGTATTTTTCTTTTTAAGGACTTAGCAGAACTTTCTAAAATTAAGCAGTAATTGATCACATTATAAACAAGCAAAAGAAAATTCACTCTCCATATACTAATTCATTTGATTTTCTATTCTTGCAAGAAAGGAGATTCATAACTGGGTAGTTTGTCATTTAAACATGCAAAATGTTTCCTTAAAGATTGACTATAGGGCCACAATGCCCATCCATCTTTGGGACAACTAGTAAAAGAGTCATTTTACTTTATCATGGAGTAGTACAGTAACAGATAATGTTTCCAGAGCACTTAGGATGTGGTACCCATGGTCATAAAATATACAATGTCACATTGAGGCATTAGATTGTACAATGTCTTACTGAATTCAAGCAAAACTCCTATGAGGTGCATACAATGATTCCCATACAATGCAGAAACATACAATGCAGAAACAACACTAGAGATTAATTTATCCAACCACACATATACGAGTAAGAAGTAGGGGAAGGGAAATGAAGAGGAAGAAGAATGTTCTCAAAAGGAATCAGCAAAACAGAAAGATGCCTTCTCACTAAAAATCGAAGAAATGCAATAAACTTTTTGGACAAGGAAATTAGTCCTTTTGTCCTTAGGGCCCATAACTAATGCTGGCCCGTGTGACTTGAAATCATTTGAGTGAAGACCATGTGATTCTTCCATATGGTTAAATGCCTGGCAAATATCAGACATTTACCTAACTTTTGTTTTATGGTTTTTGTTTATTTGTTTTTGAGACAGGGTCTCACTACATAGCCCTGGTGGGCCTGTTCACAATTTTCCTGCCTCAGCATCCAGATTGCTGGGATTACAGGCTTGTGCTACCATGCTCAGCCTAAATTTTTGTTTGAAAAAATAAATGAATCAATTAACAGATTAAATATAAATTTTCTATTAACTTCTATTAACTGGGTTTGATCCCAAGCAAGGTAAAATTAATTAGCTAATTAATTAAAATAAATCATTGAAGTGTTCATATTCTTTGATCTAATATCTATTCCAATGAAATAATCTAAAATATGAAAAAATATTGTGTACACTTAGATATTTACGAAAGAGAAAAGTGGAAATAATACAAATACAAATACAAAAATAGATTCTTGAGCATTATATGGTAGGTAGAATATTTCACAATCTCTAGAAATGATATTTATGGATAAAAGCAAATTCTAACATGGAAGAATGCTTATGATAAAAATGATGGGTAGAAATATTAAGATACTACAGAGTTCGAGGTAAGGAAGATGGAAAGTTCTGAAGAGGAATGGTGGTAATGTCTGCACAGCAATGTGAATGTACTCAATGTCACCAAACTGTACACACAAAAATGGATAAGGTAAGGTTTATATATTTTAACATTAACAAAATCAGATCACAAAAGTCTACACATATTATATTCTGATAACAACCAAGAAAAAAATAACACTGGAAAATGAAACAAAAACTACCCAGGCCGGGGAGGTAAAGGTAGATCAGTGATAGAATGCTTGTCTGGTCCACACAGCCATAAGACCCTGGGTTTCATCCCTAACACCACAAAAAGAAAAAGAAAAAGAAAAGAAACGTATGAATAAAAAATAAACCATTGTTAGTGTACATTGTTAGGTGTCATCAAGTTGGGTCCAACTCATAGTGACCTTATATACAACAGAATGAAATACTCCCCAACACTGCCCCATGCCATTACACACAATCATTTTTATGTTATAACACATTGTTACAGACACTGTCAATCCATCTAGCTGTGGGTCTTCCTTTTGTTTGTTGACCCCCCACTCTCCCAAATATGCTGTCCTAAAGTAAACTATAGTATTAATTTAGTTACCAGTAGATGTAAAATAAATTTGACTGCTGCCTTTCCCTGTTTTTCTATTGTTTGGGGAATATGGTTATACTATATCTTTCAAGCAGAGGTCCCCAACCTTTTTGGCACCAGGAACCAGTATTGTGGAAGACAACCTAATGCCACCATTGATCTGACAAGAGGCAGAACTCAGGTAGTAATATGAGTGATGGGGATCAGCTGTAAATACAAATGAAGCTTTGATTACTCACCTACCACTCATTTCCTGCTATATAGATGTGCAGGGTTTGGCTACCCTGTTTTAAAGAGCAGAGATTTGCATTATCCTTGCAGATTTCCCACATACTATCTCCAGTCATGAAGTTAGACCTGCATTTGGCAAGGTGTTTTCTATAGAATGCTAGTGCTATCAGATTTCAATAAGTACAATTTAAAATAATCTCTCAAGATCATATGATCTTGTAGAACTCTGGATTGAGCAAAGCTAAACAGCCTTCTTCCTGTAAGATCTTTTCCATGATTACCAATGGGATATAGTGCACGGTGAATCTGTTTGACATAGGAAAGAACACAGTGTTTTACAAAGTTTTGCCCATAGAACACTTTAATTGAGGATTGTGTTAGTTACCTTTCCATCACTATGACAAAATGGCTGAGATAAGCAGCTTAAAAGAAATAAAGGTTTATTTTGGTTCACAGTTTCAATCTGTAGTCACCTGGCCCTGTTCCCTTTGGGCCAAAGGAGAGGCAGCATAGTCGTGGGGAAGCTTATGCAAAGGGAGCTGCTCATCACCTGGTAGACAGGAAGCCAGAGATAGAGGAAGAAACTGAGGTTCCAATATCACCTTCAGGGACATGCCTCAAGTGACTTAACTTCCTCCCACCTCATCTCACCGCTTAAATTTTGTTCTGTCTCCCAGTGGCACCACAGGCTCAGGACCAAGGCTTCAACATAGGGGCTTTTGGACTCCATTCAAGATCCAAATTATAGCAAGGGATATTTCTCATAACTGGAGTTACAGGAAACAGAACTTGGGAAACACTCCCTTAAGCAATATTTGATATCTCAATTTGCTTCTTCACATGAAAATGAGATTAATCAATCATTTTTTCAGAAAATTAAATGAAATGTATATATTTTTCTTAGAAATATTTACTTATAGATATGACAAGACCTGAATAATAACAGTTGCTTAATACATGTCATTTCCTTCCTTTTGTTTACTGAACAAATCTACTCAGAGAAGCAATGCCTTATTTACTCAGTGACAGAGCATGCATTTATAAGCAATTAGATAATATTCTCAGCTTGTTAATAGAAACTAATTGGTTATATTATGCTTTGTAGTTTGCAATGCATATTCACCCAGGTGATCTCCATCTATCTTCAGTCCAACCCTGTGAATTAGGCAAGGTAGTATTATTAATTCCACTTACCTAATGAAAAAAGATATAGCACAGAGGATTAAAACGCATGCCCAAGGTTATGCAGCTGGTTAATAGTGGTAACTCTGACCTGGCTCTTCTGACTCTGCATCTCATTCCCCACCCCAGTTTATATTTACCTAATTCTCATCCTCAATATCAATTTATCAGGCACAGCCTCTTGGGCTGGAAGATGGAAAAGATCTTCTTTTTTTTTTTTCTTTAAAAGATAAACAACAACATCAACAACAAAAAAACAACAAAAACCTCAAACACTTCATTATAGTAAAATTGTTGCAAGGTTGATGTGATCTCAAAAAAGTCCCTAGGAATAATAAAGGCCCTGGACAGATCAGGAAGGGAAAAAACTATTACACTTTTCTGGGTAGGCATTGGAGTCTTGGACTATACAGGAAAGCCCAATTATGCCCTGGGGTTGCTCTGTGACCTGGTTAGTTACTGCTTAGATGTTGACACTAGGGTATCTTGGAGCTAGAGGAATATCATTGGCAACATGCCTAAGTCTCTAAGGAAGTTCTCTTCTGTCTATGTTTTAACAACTTTGGATCAGATGGGGAAAAAATACAGTGTATTCAAAACCAGATTTATTTTGTACATCCCTCATACCTTTTAAAATATCCATAACTGGGGATTAGTTCAGAGACACTAGTCAAGAGAATTCATGCTCCAAAGGTTTTATCAAGGGAAGGAAAAAATGTGAGCAGCTTGAGAGCTCAGTGTTGCCAATTTGGAAGAGCAATTTGCCTACAGCTGGATATAATTAACAAGCCTGGGTCAAAAAGGGAGCCAATCATAAAAGTGTGAATTGGATTGAGGTGGAGGAATGGGACAGTGACAGTCACTTCCAGAACTGGTATATTCTCACTTGAGAGCCTCTTCTCATTGTCAGAAAGCCTAGTCTGGTGATGTTAATAAACAATTAAACTTTGCAGGGACTAAAATGCTTGGCCTTACACTAACCTAGTGTATGTTTGATAAATTATCTTTTCTGGGACACTATAAATCATGCCTTATTCTCCTTTTATGCTACTGAGTATTTTTCATGTCTCCCAAAAATATATTTTCTTTTTCCAAATCCACTATAGGAAAAATGGCATAAATGGCACAAGTTTTATAGCATTCCTTTGAAACCTGTTTGAATTCTTTTGGTTTGAATGCATGCATTATCTTGAGATGTTTCTTGTTTGCTATTTTAGAAAAACCAGGAAAGAGAATAACTTAAAACTAATTAAATACATCATGCATTCAATAATACATTTTGTGGGGTTAAGAGCTCATAGGCAAAGTTGCAGCCTGATGAGAATTAACACAGCTGAATGAGAAATTCTCTAATGATTATGCTCCTTTCTTCCACTTATTTCTGAAGGGGGTTAGGGTGTTGACTTCACATATGGAACCCTGTGGATCTTGCTATCTTTCTTCTCTGCTTATTCTGGTCTTGAGACAGAATGAAATAGAAGCCTTAACACAAAATGCAGAGCTTCCAAAGCTCTGGAGATTTTTCTAATCCTCCAAATGTTCTCCAATAAAACCCTCCCTTAACACTGTTGGTGCCGTCACCGCATTCATAACCAGGGGAAGTCTGACAAGAAAATGAACCATTGAAACCTACACACAAGCACAGGGGCTCATTTCCAAGCTGAAGTCCTCTTTAACCAAAGCAGGGAATTCATTTTGTCATTTGCAAGTGTTTATTAAATGCACAACACAATGCTAGTTACCCTACGGGGGATAGGGGGGAATTAGTAGTTTACATTTGAGATAAACAAGCAAAAAAATAAGAGACAACAAACTGCTTGAAGGAAGAGGAAGATAAATGAATAAATGAGTAAATAAAGATATGTATACAAGCCGGCAGCTGTACCACTGTGGCGTCTGATCCCACCAGATCTCAGAAGCTAAGCAGGGTCGTGCCTGGTTAGTACTTGGACCACCTGGGAACAACAGGTGCTGTAGGCTTGGGAGAAGGACTCGGTAACCTACTCCCAAAAATCAATCAGCCACTGAAAACCCTATGAACAGCAGAGAAGCAGTAACAATACTGCTTTGCCTGTTGTACATAGGGTTGCTATGAGTTGGAGAGTGACTCTACAGCACCTAACAACAACAATGCATACATGTTGTTGTTGTTGTTGTTGTTAGGTGCCGTCGAGTCTGTATCCGACTCATAGCGACCCTCATGGGTTTTCAATGGCTGTCTGTTTCGGGATTGCCTTGGGAGTGGATTGCTAGGCCCTTCTCCCATTTTTGCGGTGCTGGGAATCAAACTCAGGACCTCAGAGACTGCAGCGCAGCGCTCTACCAACTGAGCTAAATCCCAGCCCATGCATACATGAGTATATCCATATGTATATACACACAAATACACATGTCTACACACACACACACACACACACACACACATTTCAAAGACATGAATTATACATCCTAAATGTGAAGGAATAGAAAGTAAAGTACTAGTCATGGTGAAATGTAGCTGGAGGGAAAAGCTTTTAGGAAATAGCTAATTTTGAGTTAGAGATCTCAAAGCAGGTGATAGTGGTGTCAGGCAGAAAAAAAGAGGCCTGAGGAGTAAAATACTTTTTGGAGCTTGTACTTCTTACTTGAACAGGCTTCCTGGGAAGAACCTGGCCCTTGATAACTGACCAACACGTGCCTCTTTGTTCACTGTGATACTTGTCTATCCTGGGGATGGGTTCTCATTTTATAGAGGAATATTTGAAATTACCTGAGAAATTCTGTTGGAGGTTACAGATTTGCCATATCATCAGATTATATGCTTTTAAAGCATCACAATTGTCTAAAACTAAGCCCAGAGAAGAGTCCATTAAGAAATACCCACACCAGCACGCAGAGAACTAAAAATCACATGCAATTTCTATGGGACCAAAATGAAATAGCCAATTAACTTTTTAACTTATTGACAGCTGATAGAAAATAATGGTCCACTGATCCCAGCAGAAAATCAAAGAACAAATTCAAACAGTCCAGGAAAAAGAATTGGAGGCTGAGTTGGTCAAACCCTAGTATTATATTGGTTTCTACATGATATAAAATGTCCATTTAACTGCTTTCTATATGCACTGGAGAAGCTTGGTGGACAAAGGGAATGCACATAATAAATAATATTAGCTATTTTTTAAAAAACACTTTATATGGGATGAGAGACAAAGTACTGAGAACTCCCCACCACCATCATAAAAATTTTTTTAAAAATGTATCTAGGACTTAATCTTTGAAACAGGTCAAAAAAATTTGTAGATGCCATTAAATTAAGGATCATACAGTGGGAAAATTATCCTAGACTAGATGGGCTTCAGATAACACATGAGGTCCTAATAAGAGGGAGCAGTAGAGTTAGAATCAGAAAGAGATGTGTAAGGTAGAAGTAGAGGTCATAAGGAACAAAAATACTATACTTTTGACTTAGAAAATGGATCAGGGTTTCTACAAGCCATGGAATGCAAGTGTCTTCTAGAAGCTGGAAAAGTCGAGAAAAGAGATTCTCCTCTAGAGCCTCCAGATGGAACATAGCTCTGTCTCCTTGATTGTACTCCAGTAAAACCCATTTCAGACTTCTGACCTCTGAAGACAGAAGATAAGAAGTCTGTATTGTTTGAAGCCACTGTATTTGCAACAATTTTTTTACAACAGCAATGTTGTTGTTGTTAGGTGGGGTCCAGTCCAGTCCGACTCATAGCAACCCTATGCACAGCAGATGGAAACACTTCCCGATTCTGTGCCAGGCAAACGATCTTATTTTTGTTTAAGCCCATTGTTGCAGACACTCTGTCAATCCATCTGGTGGAGGATTTTCCTCTTTTGCATTGACCTGCCACTCTCCCAAACATGATGTCCTTCTCCAGGGATTGATCTCTCCTGACTACATGTCCAAAATATGTAAGACGCAATCTGGCCATTCTTGCTTCCAAGGAGCACTCTGGTTGCACTTCTTCTAGGACAGATCTGTTGGTTCTTTTGACAGTCCATGGTATATTCAATAGACGTCTCCAGCACCACAATTCAAAAGCATCAATTCTTTTTCTGTCTCTCTTGTTCAATGTCCAGCTTTCACAACCATATGATGCAACTGAAAATACTATGGCATGAGTCAGATGCACCTTCGTCTTCTATGTGACATCTTTGCTTTTCAATACTCTAAAGAGATCTTTTTCCACAGCTTTTTCTAGAGCAATGCATCTTTTGATTTCTTGACTGCTGCTTCCACGGGTGTTGATTATAGAGCCAAGCAAAGCAAAATCTTGGACAACCTCAATCTTTTCTCCATTTATTGTGAAGTTGCATACTGACCCAGTTGTAAGGATTTTTGTTTTGTTGATGTTTACTTGCAACCCACATTGAAGGCTATGATCTTTGATCTTCATCAGTATATGTTTTAAATCCTCTTCACTTTCAGCAAGCAGAGTTGTGTCATCTGCATAACGCAGGTTGTTAATGAGTCTTCCTCCAATCCTGATGTCATGTTCTTCCTCATAATGTCTAGCTTCTCGGATTATTTGCTCTGCATATAAATCGAAGAGATATGGTGAAAGTATACAGCCCCGACCCACAACTTTCTCAACTTTAAACCAGGTTGTGTTTCCTTGTTCTATTTGAACAACTGGCTCCTGGTTTAAGTACAGATTCCTCATGAGCACAATTAGGTGCTCTGATATTCCCATTTTCCAAAGTGTTATCCATAATTTGTTATGATCCACACAATCAAATGCCTTTGCATAGTCAATAAAACATAAATAGACATCTTCTGATATTCTCTGCTTTCAACTAATATCTACCTGACATCAGCAATGACGTCCCTGGTTCCCCGCCCTCTTCTGAATCCCGCTTGATTTTCTGGTAATTCCCTGTCTATATACTGCTGTCAGTTCGCCACACTGTGGGCGCTTCTGTGTTCCGATGAGGCTGAGAGCTCTGCCACTGGTACCTCAGATATTAGCAGGGTTACCCATGGTGGACAGGTTTTCAGCTGAGCTTCCAGACTAAGACAGACTAGGGAGTAGGACCTGGCGAACCACTCCCCAAACAATTAGCCATTGAAAACCCTATGGATAGCAAAGAAACACTGTCACAACAGCAACAGGAAACTAAGATACAGTACGTGGATCATCTCATTTGATCTTTCAAATATTATACCCATTTTATAGTTGAGAAAACTGTCCAAATACTTTAATCAATTTACTTAGTGGAGATAAATCACACATTCATGCACTCTGACACCACAGCCTGACTTACAAAAAATGTGCTATTTAAAAACATTAACCTAGCCAGGCATGGTGGCGCATGCCTGTAATCCCAGCAGCTGGGGAGGCAGAGGCGGGAGGATCACAAATTCGAGATCAGAGGCAGTCTGCATAACTTAGCAAGACCCTGTTTCAAAAAGTAAAAAAAAACAAAAGGGCTGGGGGCACAGCCCAGTGGTCCAGCACTTGCAAAGCATGCAGGTGCAAGGCCCTGGGTTCAAACCCCAGTACCGCAAAAAAAAAAAAAAAAAAAAAAA
The DNA here is from genome assembly GCA_007922755.1 of Pedetes capensis. NCBI lineage: Eukaryota > Metazoa > Chordata > Mammalia > Rodentia > Pedetidae > Pedetes > Pedetes capensis. The sequence goes on along the minus strand of VMDO01005431.1, from coordinate 37 downwards.
AAAAAAAAAAAAAAAAAAAAAAAAAAAAAAAAAAAAA
>VMDO01005430.1:57207-112128 GCA_007922755.1 Pedetes capensis | reverse complement strand
CATCAAATTATTCTGAATTCTATATCTATTTTCTCTTTCATAAAATGAAAAATTATGGGGAAGGACCTAAGACTTCCAGGGGACAGCCAGCTCATTATGAATTGCCCATTTGATATATATGCTGGAAAATTGGGTGAATCTTAGGGTGAACTAATAGAAGTATATATTTCAAATTAAAGGAAGTGAAGTATCTAAAATAGTAAACACACTAAGAAGAATATTTGTTACATGGAATATTCTCAGTGAAAAGAATAAGAAATATCAAAGAATATATACATTATAACATTTAAAAAGTATTATTAGAAATGGAGGTCTTAAGACTGCCCAGGAGAACACTTAGAGAAAATGATGATTGTCTCGCTGCATTCACATTTGTTCTTTTCCCAATGTGGGCAGATCAAGGACTATTGTTGTTAGGTGCCTTTGAGTCTATTAGAATTAAAACAACCCTCATAGGGTTTTCAGTGGCCAATTGTTTCAAGATTGTTTCAGACCTGGGCTACCACATCCTTCTCCCAGATCAAGGACTAAGAGGTCAAAAAGAGAAGGAATAAAACTTCAGCTCTAAAAGACCTTTCCAGTATGGGAATGGTATGACTTTATTTTGGGGCAAAGATAGCAAAGAAAATCTGAAGTATGATGTAAAAAATTCTGGCAATCAGTGAACAAAGGTTGGTTTACTGGGGGAACTCCAACATAATGCCAGGTTTCCTCATCAAAATCATCCAAAGAACAAAACAAAATAGTTTTCTGGGTGCCCTAGTGTAGCCTGTAATTCCAGTGACTCCAGAAGCTGCTGAGGCAGGAGGGTGGAGAGTTCAAGACCAGAGGCAGCCTGTGCAACTTTGGAAGACCCTGACACAAAATTTAAAAAGGGGTTAGGGGTGTGGGTTACTGGTGGAGACCTTGCCTCCCATGAGATCAACCTGCCAGGACTACAACAAACAAGCCAACAACACAATAGAGACTCACAGAGGGGCCTAGCAATGCAGGCCTTAGTGCTGGTGGGAGGGTGCAAGGATGTGACAGGGAGTAGCAGGGATGGGGTAGAGAGACCAGGAACTGGGACATGGGAAGGTGATGGGTGGAGGTAGAGGTGGCCATGTTGGAGTGGGTCAGGTGGAAACTTGGGCAGGAGAGACAATGGCAGCAGCCTGTACCCTGGGGTGGGGTGTCGGAGCCCTCACAAGGTGGGGAGCAGTGTGGTGGGGTGGAAAGCGCCTGTACAGGCTATTGGGGGCATGCACCCTGAGAAGTGATATCTAGTCATCACAAGCCAGGCTGTGGCAGAAGCTCAGCATGGGGTAGGCAGGGAGCAACCAGGGTGGCAGCCTGGTGCCAGGTATGGAAGCCCAGGAGAGGTGGGAGGAATTTATGTATCAGGTTGGGGTTGATGGTGACAGTGACCTGTACCAAGGTATTGCTTACATGCTGGGACAGTTTTCAAATAAATATATGTTGGGTAGTGGGAGCTAATATTTTATTATTGGGCAAAAAACAACTCTAGAAGTAACCCAGTAGTGTTGAGTTATATCTTGTGGTTAAGATGTGAATGCATGATAAATACAGATTTGTGTAGCAAAATGAGTATACATCTATTTTATATATAATACAAATACACACATGTGTATTTGCTTGGGAGACGGACCTGGCAACCCACTCCCAAAAAATCAATCTGTTATTGAAAACCATATGAACAACAGAGAAGCACTGACAATAATGTTTTGCCTGTTGTATGCAGGGTCTCTATGAGTCAAATACCGACTCAACGGCACTTAACACAACAACAACAACAACATCTCTTGCTACTGGGAAGAAATGGCAGCCACATCCCAACAATGACCATACCTTGAACCAAGATCTTAGTATCTAAACACTATTATCCACTAAAAGAAGCCCAAGCTCCTTAAGGAAAGGATTCTGGGGCTGAGACAAGGAAAGCAGAGGATGAACTGGAATGTCTTTTCATTGTGGAAAACAAGGAGGGGCTGTATGAAGGATGGAATTATGTCCAAAGGACATAGGAGCCTACTCAAAGGAGCTCCCCTCCTCAGACCTGGGACAATTTGGGTGACAAAATAAATAAGGAGGGCAAAAGATTTTTCTCATTGAATAAAATAGGAAGTGATGAGTCCACCTTGATACAGATGTGTGAATGGAACAGAGAGAGATGTTCCTTTCATGGAATGCCAAATGATAAATGTTGGATGGATGAGGTTTGAAAGTCACCATATAGAGATGATCACAATATTAATTAATTCATTCATGAAAAATCAATGGGCTGGACATCTATAAGCAAAATTGTCATGAGGTTTGGGATAGCCTCAGCATACCTTTTCTTAAAATTATTCTTGATTGCAAGGGGAAGCAAAGTAAGTTCACAGTAGAAAAGCCTACAATACACCCCCCTAGACAGAACTCATAGTTAATATTACCAGTAATAAGACAAATTGAAGTTATGTACTACCTGATTAGAAAGAGCACATCACCTTGGATGCGAATTTAATCATGATGAAACTTCAAACCAACCCACACTCAAAGACTCTGCCACTGACTAACTGACATGTGATCATCAAAAATGCCAAGGTCATAGTATAAGTTAAGACTGAAGGGATATTTCACACTGAAGGAGACTAAAGAGACATGATGACAACATGTAGCACAGGATCCTGGAGGAGAATTTTTTGCTATAAAGGACATTATAATGACAATTGGAGGTTGGGGTTTAGCTCAGTTGGTAGAGTACTCCTCCACACTCTCTAGGGACCCAGGTTTGATCCCCATCACTGCAAAAATGGAAGAAGGATGTGGCAATCCACTCCCAAAGCAATCCCAGAACAATCAGCCATTGAAAACTCTATGAGGTCACTGTGAGTCAGACCTGACTTGGTGGCACCTAACCACAGTAACAATTGGTTTAAGTGATGTCAGATGATTAGATATTACTGACAAATCAATATTAACTTCCTTATTTTGATGCTTGTATTGGTGTTATAGAGAAGGTCCTCAATTACGGAAAATATGTGTAGCTTTCCAGGAGTAATGGGCTTTATGTTGGCAATGTAATCTCTGATGGCACATGGAGACAAGGAAACAGTGCTTTAATAGTCTTGGGACTATTTTGTAAATTTGAAACTATTTCAAAATTAAAAACAGATATTTATGGACCCTGCCATAGAATTACTGAAAAATGTGAATTTATGGAGCTCGGATACTAGGATCTGGACATTAAAAGGATTCATGTCATTTATTGCTAAGTTTGGAAATCACCACAGAACATCAGCATTTTTCAACTTTTGTGTCCGTATGAATTGCCTTGGCATCTTGTTAAAATTCAATTCTGCTCCACTAGTTCCAGAGTAGGCACTGATATTCTGCACTTCTAACAAGCTCCCAGGTGGTACTAATGCTGATCTGAAGACTGAACTTTGAGGGAAGAGCTAGATGGTCTTTGAGAGCATCCTTCATTTGACCATCCATGAAAATAGGATTCTTCTTCCCACCCCAATGAAAATTATGGCAGCAGAACTCATAAATTTGAATGTACCTCATGAGCAGCATATAAAATCAACTGGCAATGGATTTCATGTTTGTGGATGATCTTGCACAATATAACAAAAGAAGGAGCTCACACCTATAGAATTTTCTGTCAGGATCTGAGCATGTTTCAGAAAGTAAAACTGAGAGACTATTATTCTTTTGCCAATGTGACCAAAATCTAACCAATGATACTTTATTGGCTTTCTTAGAGAGGTGTAGCCTGCAGCTGTACCACTGTGGCCTCCAATCACATCAGATCTCAGAAGCTAAGCAGTGTTGGGCCTGGTTAGTTCTTGTATGGGAGACCACCTTGGAACATCAGGTGCTGCAGGCATAGGAGAAGGACCTGGCAACCCACTCCCAAAAAACAATCAATTATTGAAAATCCTACAAATAGTAGAGAAGCACTAACAATACTGTTTCGCCTGTTGTACATAGGGTCTGTTATGAGTTGGACACTGACTCAAGGGCACCTAAAAATAACAACAGAGAGGCATAGAAAGTTGAAAAATTCTTTGGAATGATATCCTTCAGTCTTAAAAAACCATTTTCTGAGAGTAAATTAAGTTAATGAAATAAAAAATTTTCTCCCTCAAAACATGAGTGAAAGTACCTGCAAGTTAACAATGAACTTTAGCTTTTTCTTGTGCTTATATCAAAGCCTAACAGACTGCTTGTGTACTACCTTTTAATGAAATAAAGATCATTATCCTTGAGTGCCAACTTTGTGCCTGGCAATGGACCAACTCTATTAAGTGGGTTTAATCATGTTAAGTAGGATCAACACTTTTAAGCAGGCTTAGATTTATGTGTGTGTACATATCTAAACAAAAAAATAGGTAATTTCTATCATGTACTTCCTGAGTATCATTCCAGGTTCATAATTTTATGTATTTTCTACATATATATGTATCCATAAAGTAGAATACAGTAACATTTTGTATTTTACAGATTTACATTTAAATTCTAACCCAGTGTACTTTTTTTTTTTTTTAAGAACACTTACAGTTGGGTTTTGAGATCTATATAGACAGACAGATTGATGGAGTATTTCATTCTATAAACACATTACATTTGGTTTATGGGCCATTAATTTGCTTTCAGTGTTTTGCTATAATAAGCATCTTTTTATATGCTTCCTGTTTTGCATGAATTAGAATTCCCTGGGGCATGTAACTAGAAGCCCCATTGTTAGGTCATAGGGTGTATACACTGTCAAATCTATTAGATAATGTCAGATGCCCATCAGAAATAGTTTTACCAATTTATACTCCCTCTGGCAATATAAGGAACCCCTTACATCCCCCCATCTTTGCCAACATATGCTAATCTCCTAGGACTGCAGTGTAAAGTTCTTGGAACTGTGTCTAGCAATTAATATGCTTACCTACAACTTGTACAACTATGCCAAAAATTTTTATTGCTACTGCTACAACTATTATTCTCTATAGCCATACCACCCTGGCATCTGATCTTGTCAGATCTGAGAAGCTAAGCATGGTTAGGCCTGGTTCGTACTTGGTTGGGAGACTACCTGGGAATACTGAGTGCTGTAGGCTTGGGAGAAGGTCCCAGCAGCCCACTCCCAAAACAATCAGCCATCAAAAACCCTATAAATGGCAGAGAAGCACTGTCAAATGTAGGGCCAGACATGGCACAGTGTCAGCACAGTGTCATAGGGTCATTATGAATTGGACTCAACTCTAAGACACCTAAGAACAACACACAACTGTTATTAATATTTACTTACATCCTAGCCTAGAACGGGTGTTCAATAGATCTTTTTTGAATGAATGCCAATCCTCAGAGGTAAAGTCCAGAGGAACATGGGGATGAGGAGGCTCCGGACAGCCACTGGCTTGCCCAAGATTGCCTAGTGATGGAAGCAACTGGGTAGGACCTCAGCCTGCTGGATTCCAGTGTAAATGAGTAAAATGTCCATTATGTTCCACCTCCCACCACCTCAAGCAGCACTGATTTTTTAATACCATTTTATCCTCTGTAAAAATTCTGAAAGATTAAAATTTATATAAAAAATATATAAATCTTTCATGATTCTGCTGCAGAGGATTGTTACAGGCCACATGGATAGCTGGTGTCTATTCCCTGCCCCTTGCTAACCCCACCACGGTGCCCTGATGCCTGCTGTCTCTCAGGAGGGGCCCAGGGCCTTCACCGCCCACCCCATGTGAAGGCAGAAGGCTGCAGCTGGAGTCTGGAGCCCAACCTCCTACCTCCCTCGGGCTGCCCAGGGGCGCATTTCTCTTCCCACCTGCTCTGTGAGCCGTGCGCGTTGCTGTGGCCTCCCTGGGGCAGACGCTGCCTCATCTGACAGGCCATAATTTGGGTCATTACACTCTCCCATGGGCAGTAATGACATTTTTTCTTTTCTAGACACGACCGCTGTGCAGTTGCCTCCTGGGAGGGAGAGTCGATTACTCCACCGCCTTGGCTCTACCCAGGCAGGCCTGAGAGTGCACAAGCTGGCTTGTGGGGCCGCTGCCCCAGCTGGTCCAGCTGCCTGTTGTGTGGCTTTTGTCTTCTCTGTACCAGGGAAGTAAAAGCTCTCCAAAGGGTCACTCTCTGAAAGGCTCTGTGTTGGGAATAATGTGGGAATTGGCAAGGGCCACAGGGAAAGAGCCCTCGCCCAAAAATAGCTTTGTACTTGACCCACAGAGACGTTTGAGTCAACAGGTTCAGGCCAGTCTGAGGCTCAGAGAAGCACCCACGTGAGTGCAAATTGTTAGAGCCACCGGGCTGAGGCCATTCTCTTTCAAGGATTCTGTTTGGATGAACTTGGAAAAGGAGGAAAACCAGTGTTCAGAGGAAGAGCCAGCCTGGGTGAGCTGCAGGCGAGGGGGAGGCAGGGGAGGCGCTGCCCTCCTTCTGCATGTCAGCAGGTCATGAGAAGGGAGGCCGGCTGGTGACAGATACGGCTAATTCTGGCTTTCCTTTCAAAGCCAGTCAAATTGTCAGCTTTCCCCACGGCAGCACTTAGAGAGATGGTGTGGCTCGATGGATTAAACATGCCGACCCGGAGGTCAGATAAAAAGGGATCCGGTAGCATTCTGCCAATTACTTCCTTAGGATTGTTGGCAAGATGTCATACACTCTAAGCCATTTCCTGATTTGTCAAATGAGGGAAGGCTCTCTGCGACTTAAGGGCTTCACACTGTCGTGTTTTATGACTCTGAGGAGCCCAGCTTCTATAAAACTTCTAGATGAGGTGCTTGCCAGCTGCCCGTGGCAGATGCTTCTGTCTTCTGAGTCCAGGAGCCCTGAGCTGCAGGTGACCCTGAGTCCTTCCTGCATCACTCCAAGCTCCTTGCCTATGGCCTTGGATATGGGATTGTCACCATCAGTTCAGGCTTCTGTGACAGTGTTCCATACACTACTGGGTGGCATATAAACAACACAAAATTGTTACAAATTTGGAAGCTGGAAGTCTGAGATCAGGGTGCCATCCTGAAGGCTTCACTTCATTATCTGATGACAGCCCCAAAGCCCCTCCCACAAATGCCATCACTGCAGGGGTTAGGATTTAACATGCATTTCGGAGGGGCACAGAATCCAGTCCGTTGCAGAAGTGATACTTCTGTGAACATCAGGGATTCAATTATTGGCCAAACAGAACTCCTCATAAACCCAGGTTTCAAACAGCCAGCAACTTACCTTGGACCAGTAATTTAATTAATGAGTTATTTGTTTGAATTACTTTGATGATCAGAACTCACTGGCTAATTCTTTCTTTCATAAGTAATTTCCCTGTATGTGAGAAGAGGGAGTAAGCGTGCCTTAAACATTAACCAAATCCACTTTCCCTATCTGAGATCACCGAATGTGTAGGCCTCAGTTTTAAGACTGGCCCCAAATGACCATTTTTCCTTCTTCATAAACATCTAGTGTCTAAAATCAACACTGTTGGCAGGATCTGGGCATGTAATTTTCTTTAAATGTGATTTCTGAATTTCACCTGTTTTATAGCCTGCAGGAGAGAAGAAAGATCATGGTAGAGACTTAAATGCCAGCCAAGTTGATAAACACACCAAAAATTGTAGAAGATGTTCTTGGCTTTTTGGGTTCTCTCTGGGGTCTGCATCCAGAAGTACCAGTCACTGTAACATAGAGATGTGGGTGGATTCTGAATTCCTCGGTTCATTAGCAGAGGTACACAGGATCCATTGCTGGTATAGTGCTGCCCAGACACAGGTCAGAGAGACACAGAACATTCTGCTTACAGTAGCTGGGGTTCAGCTCAGTTGGTAGAGTGCTTGCTGTACGTACTTTGAGGCCCTAGCACTACAAAAAACGGGACATGGACCTGGCTGCCCACTCCTGAAACACTCTGGAAACAACCAGCCATTAACCCTATGAATAGCAAAGAAGCACTGACATAGTGCCAGGCATGGTACAGTGTTGGGAGTGTTTCATTCTGTTGTACGTAGAGTCCCTATGAGTCAGACCTAACTCCATGGCACCTAAGAACCACAACAACATAGTAGCTGGTGTCTAAACAAACTCATATTAGCTGTAGTGCTGCTTCTCTGTCCCTGACTTCTCGATCAAGGCCAGCCAGTGCTGAGGGACTTCTTGTTGGCAGGCAACTAAGCATCGGTCTCTTGGAGACTCTTCCCAGTTTAGAAACCTTGCCTGCAGTGGTACCAATATATGGTTTGCTGAATTCTTGAATGGTTGAGAAACTAATGACTTACTCCCAGGAAATCCATGCCATTCAGCACTGCTAATTAGCTCTAGGTATTAGGAGGTTGAATGTTAGGAAGAGCTGAGAACTGTCCTCTTGTAATTCCTACACTTGTTCTTTGGAGACAGATAGAGCTGAAGCCAACATCCTCGACCGACTCCAACCCCAGGCTTCTCTTTTCAACATTGATCATCAAAATGTTGGTTTCAAATCATTCACTACCATAGGGACCCTCCCCTGAGTAAGCTCCAGTCTATGCATGTCATAGTTCTGTCTCTAAAGTACAATAATTGATACCTGACTATGTACCCAGAGCCACCCTGAAGGGAGCCTCCCATTCACAGAAAACATGATGTAAGGAAGTCTGGACTCAGCTGTGGGTGGCTGGGGACTGGTTTCTTGTATGCCTAGATCATGTGACTGAATGCTGCAGGGAAAAGAGGCCTCTGCTGGTCAGGCGCTCTCTCTCTCTCTCTCTCTCTCTCTCTCTCACACACACACACACACACACACACACACACACACACATGCACACTTTGCTTGGCTGCTTGGGATAGGATCAGTGGCAAATACTGAACTTGATCGAGTCTCTTCTTCCATGCTCTGTCTGGTAAGACATGTCCAGCAACCCCATTCATCTGCCCTGCCAGCATATTTGGTGTGACTTGGCATGAGTCTTGTGTCTCTGTGAAGTAACAAGATTGGATAGTGTCTTCCATAATGGGAAGGCAGAGCCTTGCCTACCAGAGGTGGGCAAGAGATGCATCTGGCTGGACTGTTAGAACTGGCTGCAATGCATGTGCCACTAGAGAAAGACACAGTGAGGGTGACTTGCATTCTCCTCACACCTGGTGTCAGCAGTTTTATGGATGGGCATTTGGGACCCCAGGAATCTTCATCTCGGTATCTATGTTCTACCTGTGAAATTGAGTAGCAGCTAGATAACAGAAAACTGAGGATAAGAGATACTGGGAGATGATCTCTGGAGCAGCATCAGAGATCAACCCAGGTTCTAGACTCAGCTGCTAACCATTTGTGCGCTTGGCAGGAGTCATCTGACCTCTGGGTCTGAGATGCCTCATTATGACATGAGAATGGAATCTAAATTCTCTCTCTGTTGTAAAAGTTTGACTACAGAATTTTCCCTGAGAGAACTTTTATACCTGTAAGATTTCTTGGGTTTGGAGACAGTACTTGTAGTGGATACCAGATTGTACCATTTAGAACCAGACCCCTTCACTGCTGAACTCATTCCATCAAATCCTGGGAATTCTGTGGGCTGATGGCACCTGGCTTTTAGGTCTTTCCAGGTATCACCCTTAGCTGAGAAATGTCCCTCTCCTAAGGGTATTACCTCCCTCTCAGACTTCATCTAAAGCTTCCACCCAAAGTTTGGATAAATAGGTCAGGGAAATGCTAGATGTGCCAACATACTAAAGAGATCATGCCCAAATTTAAGAGAAGTATGGACCTGTAAGAACCAGGAGAGTAAGGTATTGGATGCTGGAGGGGCTGAACCAAGGCAGATGGAACAGGAAGTCAGATGAGGTGGTATTTATCACTATGAAGGTGTTCTTCCACAGGATTTTACCACCTGGCAAGGCCCCCAGCAGATGTTTCTAATATGGTAGCATGGCCCTTAGAAGTATGGAGAAAGTTATGATACAAATCATGCAAGGTAGAAATACCAGAATTGCTATGGCAGGTGCTGAGTGAAAAGGCTGAAAAAAAGAAAAGCATATTAGAATATGATATACCATGTAATGGAAGACTTACCAGCTGGCTATATTCAGTGGGAGGACCCAGAAGATACGGAATGAGTCTGACTCATAGTAACCCCATGTACAACAGAATGAAACATTCCGTGACACCCTGTCAGTGTTTCTCTGCTAGTGACAAGGTTTTCAATGGCTGACTGTTTTGGGATTGTTTTTGGGAGTGAGCTGTAAGGTCCTTCTCCCATTTTTGTGCATGCTAGGGATTGAACCCAGGGCCTAAGAACACACAAAATAAGCACTCTACCAACTGAGCTATACCCCAGCCCATAGGATGATCTGACCCCCAAGTATTAAAGGATGCATGGTAGTGCTTAGCAATTAGAAGGAAAGTGGATAAAGCTATGTTAATGGGGTAAGGCCAGAGTAACAAATGAATGTTATATCCTAATTAGGTAGATACACAAGTTTGGGAATCAAAAGGGTGAAAAGAGAAATTGTCTATCTTATCGTCAATCTCAGAAAACTATTTGGCAGAATTATTGCTTCTTGTTCCCAGTACTATGAGGTCTGTGGGTTTAGAAAATTAGGTCCTGGTTTCCAAAGGTGACTTGCTTACACCAGTAGACTTCAACAAGAGTTTCATTAAACATTGATCTTCACTGTTACCAGGGATTTTGGATTTTGAGCAATTTATGTTAATGGACCAGTAGGCAAGAGAGAAGTTATCATCATAGCAGTAACAATGTTGTTGTTTTTGTTAGGTGCTATAGAGTCGGTATCCAACTCATAGTGACCCTACGTACAACAGGCAAAACACTATTGTCAGTGCTTCTCTGCTGTTCATAGGGTTTTTGATGGCAGATTGAGTTTTGGGAGTGGGTTGCTGGGTCCATCTCCCAAGCCTACAGCACCTGGTGTTCCCAGGTGGCCTCTCATCCAAGTAATAAGCAGGCCCAACCCTGCTTAGCTTCTGAGATCTGAAGGGATAGGATGCCACAGGGCTATGGCTGGAGGCAGCAATAACAATAGACCTTGATAAATCAGGTAGGGATGCTATTAGATAATAGGACAGGGAAAGTGGGCTTTGCATTTGGGCTTCTCTTGGCACTCCTTTGCCTAATTTTAATAGTAAATGAAAAAGTATGGCAGGCATAGCCTGAGAAGGACATGATAACCAGAGGCTGAGATCACTTAGATAGGAGGATCTGGGTCATGCCAGTTACATAGCAGAGGTACTGGTGGAGGGTATAGGAAGTTGAGAATGGGTAGTGTGGATGGAGAGGATTAATATTTGTTGAGGCCTTGAGACCAGTTGGGACCAGCTCCAAAAGCAGAAGATGCAATTTTTCCCTATATTATTCCTTTTAGAGGTTTTACCTGGGGGAAAATCTCCCATGAATGATAGAGGAGCTAATATCAGATTCTATAAAGGAACCCCAGGTGGCTCAAAGGTGGACAGTAGTGAACACAGGATTGTGCTCCCAGATCTTCCCCTCCAGGGGAACATTCAGCTTCTGGTTTATAACCCTGAACTGTCAGCTATTTCTGGGATTTGTCCTCCACTGTGGAGAAATCCCTCCCTATAGGTATTCTGTCCCCAAAGACTGGTCACTGCACACACATAAAGGCTAGCCACCCTCATCCCAGTGTGTACAATTCTGAAAATGCATTTCATTTTCAGATTTCCCTATAGGCTTAGCTGAAACTTTTATTGTGATAGCACGCTTCCCAAACCCTCTCTTTCCCTAAATATGATTCCTTTCATTTCTGCCCAGATACCAATCCTGAGAGCATTGCCCAAGATCTTCCCATATATCATGTTCCATCTCAGAGCCTGCTCCCTGTCTATCCCGACCTGCATAAGTACTTTAAAAATATTCAACCTTATTCAAGAACTATCGTCATGATAATAATCATTTATATGTTGTAGGTGCTCAGTAAATATACGTTGAATACAATGATCAATGTCCAGGATATTTTTATATGCTCACTGCTACCCTCTCCTTAAAGGAATATTCGTTTAAGTTGCCAAGGTCTAATATTAAGCAGAATCTTATAAATTCTGTTAGAAAAAGAAACAAAAACAAAAACAAAAACAAAAAACCAAAAACAAATCCTTCCTTAGGAAAGAGCAGCAAGACACATTGTAGTTTGTAGTGGATCGCCTTTGGTCTGTTCCATATTCATTTGCCCAACAACCCTTGGCTATGAGCCTATTCTGCATCTTTTCCTGGAGTAACCTGGGGAGAAGTTATGTAAATCATGCATGTTTTAGAAATTTGATCAAATGAACACTGACTGGTATAGCATAGACTAGAAGTCAGCACATTTTGTGATTTAAGATCCAGGCAGCAATCCAGGCATGGTGGAACAAGCCTGAAATCCCAGCAACTCGAGAGGAAAATGCAGGAAGATCACATGTTCAAGCCCAGAGGCAGCCTGTGTGACAGAGAGACCAGGTATCAAGATAAAAAGTAAAAAATTAGGCTGAGGGTGCTGCTTAGTGGTAGAGCACTTGCAAAGCATGCATGAGGCCCTGTGTTCAACTCCAAAGGATTGAAAAAGAAAAACTCCAGGCAGTAAATTTTTTATGCTTCATGGGTGCCATGGGTTTGAATTTTAAATGGTTTCCAAAGGTTATGAATATTGGGTCCCCAGCTGGTGAGGCTGTCCTGGGAGTCTATGGAACTTTGGGAGGCAGGTTCTAGCTTTGTGGAAATGAGTCATTACAGGAGGGACTTTGGAGGATTTCCCCCAGATCCATGGTTCCATTCACTTTCTCTGTTCTCTGCTTTTGATTCACCATGCCATGAAGTCTTCTCTCATGGGCCCCACTATGCCTGCCATGCCACTAGGTCATATGCCTGTTCTGCTTCTATAGATGGAAATCCTCTGTGAGCTCCCAATAAATCTCTCCCTCCATAAATTTGTTTTGGTTGATTTCTCTATCACAACTACTTACCAGCTGACTAATACAATGGGCCATACAGCCTCTGTTACAATTCTTCAACTTTTCCTTGTAAGACAAAAACTCCCAGCAATGATGTGTAAACAAATGGGAGGTATGTTCTAATAAGACTTGATTTATAAAAGTAGGTGTTAGAGAAGATTTGGGCTGTAGCCCATATTTAGCCAATACTTGACTCACATAATAGTTATAAAAACCCTAGCTATACAAAGATAAAAAATCATCCTTGACTTTTAAGGGATAATAGGATCTAGAGGTGCTAGTGTTCAGTTGGTAGAGTGCTTGCTTTGTGTATTCTGAGGCCCTGGGTTCAATCCCTAGCACCACAAAAATTGGAGAAGGATCTAGAAGCCCACTCTGAAAACAATCAGCCATTGAAAACCAGATGGATAGCAGAGAAGCACTGTCTGATATAGTGCCTCTTTCATTCTGTTGTACCTAGGGTTGTTATGAGTCAAATCCAATTGGAGAATACCTAAGAACAACAAGGGAAGGAAAAGTGAGTCTTATGGTGCAGTTCCTTAGTATTACAAGGAACCCCAAGGGCTGAATACAATGTAGACTGAAAGGAAGGGGTGGCAGATTCTCCCTCCAGACCCTTTCAAACAGGGGTCCCCAACCTGTGGACCATTGACCAGCACCAGTGTGATGGGCAGACAAGTGAGCAAAATGTCATCTGTATTTACACAATAAATGTAATGCATTTGAATCATTCAAAATCTCCTTCACCCTGCCCAAGTCCGTGGAAAAATTGTGTTCCATGAAAATTGCCCCAATGCCAAAAAAGTTGGGGACTGCTGCTCTAAAAGATATAAAACAACCTGGTGTGTCCATGGGCACAGCATACTTGGAGGTTAGTTGACAAAGGGTCTGTAATAAGAGGCCCAGCTGGAAGGTCCAGCAGGAGCCAGAGTCATGGTCTTTGTTCTAAATGCAATGGGAACGACTGAAGGGTTTTAATCAGAAGAGTGGCACAGTGAGATTTGTATTTCATAAAAGTTCCTCTGAAAGCAGACAGCTGGATGATTGGATGCGATCGGCAGGTGACTGAAGTAAAATCAAAGCACTTATCCAGTTCTGGTAACTCATACAACTTGCCTTCAAGTTAAGTTCATGGTTTATTTCTATCTAACTTGTTAGAGTATAAACACCAAGAAGGCAGAGTGCCATTTCTCTTCTTCATTGCTTTTTTCCAAGTGCCTGTGATAAGTACTAGGCAATGGTGGGTGCTCAGTATGTATTTGTTGAATGAATAAAATTAATGAATGAACATTTTTTCTTTCATTGTGGTAAGAAAGATGGTAATATAATTCCATTTGCTGGAAGCAGCAAATATCTTCAGTAAAATGATTCACAAACATAAGGGGTATGGGAAGATCCAAAATGACATAGATTGGCACAAACAAAGATCCAAACTGAGAAACATTAGCAGTTCCACAAAGGGAAGCTCCCAAGTACAATCTGTAGAGAAAGAATTCTGGGCTGGGAATCCAGAAGTCTGTTTTTTCATTCTACCCCTAGAATTTATTATGTGAACTTGGCCATGCAACTTCTTTTTCTCTATGCAATGAAACTGATGCAGTGTAGATCAAAAGGACTAGCTTATATCAGGTACTCAGCAAACATGTTCAATGACAGCTATAATAGAAGTGAGTAGTGGATTCCTTAAAATGCACAAAGTTGAAAGAGCAAGATTCAGAGGGTAACAGGTAAAGCCCACAGGTAAACCATCTCTCTTCACCTTTACCACCACAGATTATGGCCAGAAATCCCCAGTCCCTCTTCCTCTAAATCATCTTCTGGCTCTGTACAAGTTCTTGATATTCAGTTTCTAGCAGAAGACATAGAAATTCAGGGCTATCCTAGTGCTCCATCTATAAGCCTGCACCCTCCTGGAGATAAGACAGCTGCTGAGATTAGGTGCCATGGCAGGAAACTGACTCCATATGGAGTCCTAGCCAGGCCAGCATTCCCCAGTCTCATATTCTTGGGGAGCTCTGACTACAGGGAGTTTAGGAGTCCTGCATGGAAGCAGATCATTTGCTTCATAGGAGTTACCCAGTCCCTCTCCAAAGCTTTTCCCTATTTAATTTCCCTCCATCTGCTTGGGTCTGTGTCCTGGAACAATGTTTTATATGCAAAATATGCAGTAAAGGCAACCTAAAAAGCTGGGGGAGGTGAAAAAGGAGGAAAGATAGTAAGGGGGGGAAGGGCAAAGGAAAGGGAGAGGAAAGACTGACTAAACATTCTACTATAATAATAATAATAATAATAATAATAATAATAATAACCCTGAGGAAGCCAGAATCAGAAGTTTCATCCAAATTGGTAGTGAAGAAAGGGGACATGAACTTCTGTTTTCACTAGATCTGTCCCATGGGGAAAATTCTTGGGTCACATTTCAAGTAGCCAGAAGTGAGGAAGAACCAAGAACCACCTATGCTCTATTTAGTCACGGTGGCTAGCACAGAGACTCTGGGCAGGAGAGTGTGGTGGAGGAAGAGGGAGTGTGAGAGAGAGGGTTAGACCATGAGCATGCTTTCTTGAATTTATTGCATCCTCAAGTGCTCACAGGTGCCAGTTCCTGGGTACTGAGGATCTAAAACTGATTTACACAAGGTCTGTGCCATGGAAGGACTCATGTTATATGAGGGGAAAGGGAATTGCAATCAATCATAATGCAGTAGACCAGGGTGTGCCCAGGGACCCTTCTTTTTCAACCCAGGGTGAAGCTGCAGACCACATCTGGCAACTTGTGGGTTAATCCCAGGAATCCATCTGTGGGAGGAGTAAGGAAACCCACGGGAGAGCATGTTCTGAAGGAAGTGTGATGCAGGAAGGTTGCCATGAGGCTGGTCTTACTAAGAAACTTTAGGGATGGAGGTATAACTCTGAGTAAAATCTGGTGTCAGCCACTCTTGGGTGAGTGGAGAGAGGAAGTATGTCTTGCCTAGATGCTCCACTTAAATGTGTATGAAAACCATGGGATCCAAGCAGAACATCTGGAGTACTCTTAGCAGCTGTTATAGTTGTTAGGTACTGTCAAGTCTGGTTTGACTCATAGTAACCCTATATACAACAGAATGAAACACTCTCAGGCACTGTGCCATGCACATGATCTTTTTTATATTTAAGCCTATTGTTGCAGTAACCGTGTCAATCTATCTAGTTGAGGGTCTTCCTTTTTTTTCCCTTTGACCGGCCACTCTCCCAAACATGATGTCCTTCTCCAGGGAGTGGTCCCTCCTGACAAAATGTCCAAAATATGTCAGACACAGTCTAGCCATCCTTCCTTCCAAGGAGCATTCTGGTTGCACTTCTTCTAGGACAGATCTGTTGGTTCTTTTGGCAGTCCGTGGTATATTCAACATTTGTCTCCAGCACCATAATTCAGAGTATCAATTCTTCTCCTGTCTCCCTTGTTTATTGTCCAGGTTTCACAACCATATAATGTGACTAAAAATACTGTGGCATGAGTCAGGTGCACTTTTGTCTTCAACGTGATATCTTTACTTTTCAATACTTTTTTTTTTTTGTGGTACTAGGGGTTGAACCCAGGGCCTCGTGTTTGAATGCTTTGCAAGTGCTGGACCACTGGGCTGCACCCCCAGCCCATTTTTCACTTTTTGGGACAGGGTCTCACTAATTTACACAGACTGCCTCTGATCTCAAACTTGCGATCCTCCTGCCTCTGCCTCTCAAGCCTCTGGGATTATAGGTGTGAGCCACTGCGCCCGGCCACTTTTCAATACTTTTTAAAGAGGACTTTTGCAACAGCTTTTCCCAATGCAATGCATCTTTTGATTTCTTGAATTCTGTGTCTGTGGGTGTTGATGGTAGAACCAAGTAAAGCGAAACCTTGGACAACCTCAAACTTTTCTCCATTATCCTGAAGTCCTGTGCTGACCTAGTTGTAAGGAGTATTGTGTTTTCCTGATGCTGAGGTGCAGTCTATACTGACGGCTGTGTTCTTTGATCTTCATCAGTAAATGCTTCAAATCCACTTCAGTATCAGCAAGAGAAGTTGCATCATCTGTATAATGCAAGTTGTTAATGAGTCTTCCTCCAATCATGATGCCACATTCTTCTTCATAAAGTCCAGCTTCTCAGATTATTTGCTTAGCATAGAGATTGAAGAGGTATGATGAAAGGATACAGCCCTGACACACATCATTCCTGACTTCAAACCAGGCAATGTTTCCTTGTTCTGTTCGAATGACTGTCTCCTGGTCCATGTACAGATTTCTCATGAGTACAATTAAGTGTCCTGGTATTCCCATTCTTCACAATGTTATCCATAATTTGTTGTGGTCCACATAGTCAAATGCCTTTGCTCTTAGCAGGAGGGTGCTGGAACTGAGTTTCAATGGCTTATAAGAGGCAATTATATGCATCACCTTGCAGTGATTTCACTATAGTAGCTTAAAATTGGTTATGGTGGGAAATTGGCAAGCACTATAAAATCAGGGCTATTTTGTCTCTTAGAGAGCTGGTTATTATTAATCATTTGCCAGAATACTGCTAACTGGGTGTAATAAAAAGGCTGAAAGAGGAGAAGACCATGTATCTTATCTCCCAGCCATTCTACAGTACCATTGAACATGGTGAAGCTCCAATACGGGGTTTCTCAAAATGTAAATTGTAAGACACTAACCTTGCATACTCTATGTGCCTCTTGGAATTTATAATGCATACTAGAATTAAAAGCTCTGAGGAGTTTACATAAAAAATTGCTTAATTTTGTTTAATTTACAGGAGTACTTTTTACGCTTTAAAGTGTGTGCAGTTCTCTTGAGGATTCTGTTAAAATTCACATCTGGGATAGGGCCTCAGTCTGCATTTTTGAGAAGATATTAAGTGATGCTAATACTGCTGGACCAAGGTCCATAATTTGAAAAGCAACAATATACAATCTCTCAAATTATTTAATCATGGTGTGGAGCATTTTCTCTTTTAAGTGTGTGCAATGCATTTTGGCATTCTGCAGAATTCATATACTGACAGCACATTATGGAAATATTGATGGAGTTGTACAGGATGGGGAAGTCCTGGAGAAAATCATGGTGACACCACAGTAGTCTGGGTGCTGTAGGGTCCACAGGAGCTATAAATGGCTCTCGGGAAAAGTTTCCAGAGGCAAAAGCAGTAGAACTTGGTGCAAGCACTGCATGGGTAAAGAGGTGGAGGTGGAGTTCCCACAGGGAGCCAGCTCACCCCAAAGCACATATAAGGTGGTGTGAGATGCATTACATGTGGATGGCATGTGAATAGACAAAATAACAGATGTGACTATGAGTATGACCTAGCTTTTACCCACAGGCTGGTGAAGACTGGCCAAATGAATAAATTCCCTCTGAAGGAATTGGGGAGAGTTTCTCAGAGGAGGTGACAAATTCTATCCTGAAAGAGCAGTAAACTTCCATTAAGCAAAAGTGGAATGTGAAGTTGGGTAGGAGAAGGCCAGAAAGAAGAAGTGTATGTGACACAGGAAATATATTCCCATTTAAAGGATCAGACAAGGCAAAGTCATGCAGGGTCTCGTTCAGCCAGGGTTTGGCTGGGCTTTTGCACAGTCTTTCTTTGGCCTCATGCCTCACTCAAATGCAAGATGAGGCAGGTGTTATCTGGGATATGGGGTGTGGGGAGAGGTACTTCACATGCTTCCAAAGGCCAGGCATCCATACTGAGGGTGAGGAGCCCATGGGAAAGGCAATGGAGGAAGCCTCCAGCCCCTCCTATATGATGTTATTTGTATATGTCCATGATCTCCTGCCAACTGCTGAGATCACTAGGGAAAATAGTTTTATGACATAAATAATAAAACTAGTATTTATATGCAGAGAAGCACTGACATAGTGCTGGGCATAGCATAGTGTTGGGGAGTGTTTTGTTTTATTGTATACTGGGTTGCAATGAGTCATACCTGACTCAACATCACCTAACAACAACAACAACAACATACTATTATCTCACCAAATTCACATATTGAATCCTAATCTCCACTGTAAAGGTATTAAAAAGTGAGCTTTGGGGGAGGATATTAAGTCATGAAAATAGAACTCTCATAAATAGGATTGTTGTTGCTGCTTTGTGCCATCAAGTCAGGTCCAACTCACAGTGACCCTAGGTACCACAGAACAAAAAACTACCCAACATTGTGCCATGCACATGATCTTATCATGTTTGAGTCCATTGTTGCACCCACTGTGTTTCTTCTTACTTTAAGTGATGCCACATTAGCAAATGGACGTTCTAGGGGCTTTATTCTTTTCTCATCATTAAGGTCAACTCTACTTTGAGGAGGCAATGCTTGCTCAGTCTTTTCTTGAATGCCTTCCAGCCTGGGAGGGCTCATTTTCTGGCACTATATTTGATAGTGCTTTTATGCTATTCATAGGGTTTGCAATGACTAGTTATTTTGGGAGTGGGCTGCCAGGTCCTTCTCATTAGTCTATCTTGGTCTGAAAGCTCA
This sequence comes from Pedetes capensis, assembly GCA_007922755.1. NCBI lineage: Eukaryota > Metazoa > Chordata > Mammalia > Rodentia > Pedetidae > Pedetes > Pedetes capensis. The sequence goes on along the minus strand of VMDO01005430.1, from coordinate 92,728 downwards.
ATTGGAACCTGTCCACCGTGGGTGGCCCTGCTGGTATCTGAACTACCCATGGCATAGCTTTCAGCATCATAGCAACGCACAACCCCCCACAGCATGACAAGCTAGCAGACACATGAAGGATAAATAGGATTAGTATCCTTATGAAAGAGATATCAGAGAGCTTCCTTACCTCCTCTGCCACGTAAGGACACAGTGTGAAGACAATCACCTATGACTCAGGCAGTGGACACTCAGTAGACACAAAACCTACCAGTGCCTTGGTGTTGGACTGCCCAGACTCTTGTTGTTGTTGTTAGATGCAGTTGAGTCAGTATCCAACTCATAGCGATCCTCATAGGGTTTTCAATGGCTGACTGTTTCGGGATTGCCTTGGGAGTGGATTGCCAGGCCCTTCTCCCAGACTTTAGGAATGTAAATAATAACAGTCTGTTGTTTTTAAGACACCCAGTCTATGGTATTTTATTATAGGAGCCCAAAGGGACAAAGATTATCTAGAATTCCCAAAATTCTATCTCCTTCATCTTCACATTAGCCTCACAAATTTATGGGAAAAGAAACCAAGTTTCAGGAAGGAAAAGAGATTTGTGTGGGTTCTACAGGGAGGAGCTCTGGCTCCCACTTCAGTGCTCATCTGCTGTATGCTATCTCTGCCTTATTCAGCTTTATATTCCCATAGTGTTTAACCCAGGCACGTAATGGGCCTTTTAAGACATGACTTAGTGAGCAATATTATGTGTGTTCATCCTTCATCCAGAAATTGTTCCAGTATTTATACTTAATCAATGACTAGAGGAGTATTGAATAAAAAGATAGTGCAAACTCAGTCTTTACAATGAATTTTACAGTTTGGCCTTTCACCAGTTATCTGTAGCTTTTACAATTACAAGTCATGCTTTCAACAACTATTTCACTAGGGTTTCATTGATAGACAGGGTCTCTGCTCACAGTCAATAGCACTGGGGATCACATAACAAGCCTTGGGCTTTGAGCTTAACATCTGTTTCCATTTCAAGTCTCATCCACAAGTTATCATCTGCCTCTTTGTCCATGTGAAATAAGGTCTGTGCTCGAATCTTCTAAATCTAGATAACCTTTAGAGTGCAGATGCCATTTGAGTTTGCCTGTTTTTCTCTGGTCAGTTTTGTTTGACCCTTTATCTTGATGAGCTTGGTGTTATAGATTTCTGGGAGAAGGGATATTCACCTGTAGTGAAAGCCTAACACAACATGGGCTCTAAATAATTAGCAGCAAAAAAGGGAGAATAGAAGCAAATCACTTAGAAATTAAAGAAGTGATTAGTCCCAGAGTAGGAACAAGAGTAAGTGCAGGTGACTGGTTGCTCTTAGAGCATGGAGTAGAAATAAATACCCTAATCTGGTTAGAATCAGGAACTCTGTACAGAAAAGGCAATATCTGTGTGAGACCTGGAGATCATATAAAAATGGACAGGCAGAAGCAAGAATGTATGGCAAAACCCAAAAAGGGCAGAGGTTCCAGTGGGCAAGGCAATGGTTCAGGACGACTGATCACAGTGTCTGATGGAAGGAAATGGTCAGAGAAGTCCATGCTGAGCTGTTGGATTTTATATGAAAAGCAATGAAGAGTCATGATGGGTTAGGCAGAGAACTGACACGATCAGACTCTTATTTTAGAAATATCACTCTGGCTATGATTAGAAATTATATTGTAGTTAAACCTATTGTAATGAATAGGTGACTAAGTGGGAAGCGGTTACTGTTGTCTCTGTGGAAGATGGTGACATCAAAATGAGTCAAAGCAATGGAGATGGCAGAGAATTGGCATACCAAGAAATATTTGGAGACTTTAGCAATAGGGCTTGGCAATTAATTGATTGTAAGGATTAAAACACAGTACAGAAAGACTCAAGTTTGGCTGGCTTGAATTGCAAACAAGCCAAGACAATGTCATTCCCTGAGACGGGGGAATCCAGGGAGAAGAGAAGTGTTTTTAATTTATCTTGTTTTGTTTGGGAGTGAAGAGTGATGAGGAAAAGTTGCCTTTCACATGAGCTGAAGGGTGTTATAGCAGAGCTAATGTGCAGGAGGTAGCTGTGTATTTAAGTCTGAGGCTCAAGAATAAAGACAGCTCCAAAAATAGGTCCAAGGGTAAACCCTGAACATCTACAGGGCAGCCCTAGGTCAACAAGCCCTTGAAGGAAATGAGAAAGAGATGTCAAGAGAGGTGGCTGTCCAGGGGAGTATGGCGGCATGGAAAACCAGGGGAGAGGACATTTCAGGGTGGAGAAATCTCTGAGCAGTGTCAAGTAGGTCACCATCCTATGTACTGTTCTTCATCTTAGGGCCTTTTGGCTTCATTGTTGCTGCTCAATTTGTGTGGTGAAGGGAATTTATAGGGAGCAGGTGCTGAGAGGGATTTGTACATTCCTGGGACAAGTGGTGGGACCACCAAGTACCTTCTGGTCAACATTTCAGGAAAAGACCAGAGATGACAGGAAAACTGAAAATGTATCGTCTACTATGCTATTCAGCTTGCTTATTTATTTATTTGTTTGTTTGTTTATACTTTTGTCCCAGAACTCACTATATAGACCAGGCTAGACTCGAACTTGTGTTGAGCCTCCTGCCTCCCCTTCCCAAATGCTGGGGTTACTGGCTGTCCTTCAGTTATTTATTTGAAATGTTTATGGAGCACGTATTGTATTAAAATATGTGTGCTGATCTCTAGGCTGCAGTGATAAATGAAGTACAGTCCCTGCCATTATGGGAGGAGAGGAGGATCTTGCTCTTAAGTTTCCAGAGGTTGAGAGAAATTAATTAAATAATTATATAAATTATAGCTGGAAAATGCTACAAAAGAGAAGTATCAAGCACTACATGAGTGGAGTGGAGAGATTTAAAGTGATTTAGAGATCAGGAAAGCACTCCACGAAGAAGGAACATTGAATAATTGAGGATTAAATGAAGAGTAGACTATTGAGTGTACGTTAACTATTCAAAGGGGAGGAATTTGGACAGCAGGAAAAATCTGACTGAAATACCTGAAACTAGAGGAAGGTAGACCTGTGGGGGATGAAAGTAGCTCAGTGTGTTTGGAGCAGGGGGGCAGAGGTGGAGTGACATAAGGGGAGCTGCTGCAGAAGCCGGGGTCTGTACTCAGCAGGAATGGGCAGGTGGGCTGATAAATAGAGACAGATTTTATCTGGGCACTGCTGTGATCAGACTTGGCTAAAACAATTCAGTGTGGCTATAGGATGAAGGGTAGACTGAAGGCAAGCATGTGTGGATGCATAGAATCTGTTGGTGAATATGTTTTGAGCACATCAAGGGTGCAGCTATTATTGAGTCCCCACTGAGGACAGCAACTGTTGGATGAGCTATGAGTGTGCAGGGCATTTGGGTGGCTGAGATGGGGAAGGAGGAAGAAGTATAGGTTCCTTGTTCTTTTCTTTTGCCCAGTACTTAGGGGTTAAGCCCAACACCTTGCCCTGCATGCTAGGGACGCACTCTACCATGAAGATTCCCCCCACTACAAACCCTCCTTTATTTATTTGTTCATTTTGGAGATAAGATCTTGCTAAATTGCATAGGTTGCTTCTGTCCTTGAACTCATGATCCTCCTGCTTCAACTCCTCCAGTCGCTGGGATTACAGCTGTGCACCATGGCACCCGGCTGATGTATGTTCTGAGGAGCTTGAAATCTGTTTGAAATGATGAAGTCATGAACCTCCTAGAGAAGAAAAAGCACCTACTGTAAATAAAATGAAGAGCTGAGGGTGATGAGTGAGAGGCTTTTAGTTGGGGAGGGGCCAGCATAGACTAGGGGAGGGAAAGGGAAGAATTATAAGTGGTAAATGGAGAGGTGGGGCTCAAACTCATGTTCTCAGAGGTGGGAAGTATGAATGATGAAGCTTTCAGGGGGTTCCATGGCAAGGAGCAGGAGGGGCACTTTCTTGGTTGGAACAGGACAGTGAAAAAACTGTCTTCTTTTGACCATCAAAGGTGGTTCCCCTTACTCCACAAAATTCTGGGGTTGTCAGTGTCCTTTCTTTCTTTCCTTCCTTCCTTTCTTTTTGCTTCCTTCGTTCCTTCCTTTCTCCTCTTTCTTTCTGTTTTCTTTCTTTCTTTCTTTTTTCTTTCTTTCTTTCAATTTCCTTCCTTCTTCCTCCTCCTCCTCCTCTTCCTCCCCCCCCCCCCGCACCGGCTTTCCCTTTTCTTATTTATGAATAGACATTCCAGAGGAATACTTCCCCTTTTTCCTCTCATTTCTCGGCAGAGCACTGAGCTTTTCCAAGCTCCTGATTTTAGAGCCGATCATGTTTCTTTTCTCCCTGGAAAGGACTATTTGCATGGTTTTATGAGTCTTATTACATAGGTTTATGACTTGTACATGTAATAACAGTGAGCCAGACATTCATGGTATGCATCTCTAGAGAAGTCATCAGTCGAACATAAAAATGTAAATCCATTTGGAAAAACACAGACCAGTTATTGAAAGTGAAGCCTGCAGAACATGTGCCCCCTGTGATAGATTAACAAAGGCCCAATGACATGCATTCTCAGCTCAGACGGACTCTGCAGACCATCTGGAAACAGAAGACGCTTAATAATGCAGAATAATAAAATCAGCTCAGTTCTCACTTACAAATGAACTAAATTGGAGAATGAGTGATTACACTGGTATAAAGTGAATGGAAATGTTTTCTACAAATTTGGGACAGAACAGAGAACTAAAGGGTAGAGAGATTTTCAAAAATTCTAGGGCCTATTTTGCACATCCTGGGCAGTGCCAGATTATTGAAAATAAGAAAACATGGATTCTAGGTGATTGATTCTCTCTACAAAACTGACCTGTCGAAACCCTGTATGAATGACTATAGTTTCTCTTACAAACAGTTATCAATATCTAAAAATGCTTCCTGCAATTTCTTTCCACAAAGTAATAAGACATTTTCAGACCAATAACAGTGCACTAAGTGGTATTCTCTGCTCTGTCACCCCCGCAGCTATAACCAAAGAAATGAAAAGGTAAGAAAGATGAAGCAAAAACCAGGGGTCACCTGCTATAACCCAATGGGGCTCTTTATTCTGATAGGGCAACTCAGGGCAGCATTACACTTTGCTCATTTCATCAGCTTTTCTTCCTAAAACCTTATAGGTCTTTCACGAGCAATTAAGACCATTATTTGTCTGACTATTAAACAGGGAACCAAGATTATGAAAGTTTATGTCACATATAATTGAGAAGCAATTTAGCTAGAAGGACTGTGGCTGAGAAGCCAAGAAGGGCAGATCTTGGGAGTCTCACATCATAACTATTCTAGTTCTGGTGCTGGATGAGCTTTAGGGTTTGCTGCCCATCCAGCAGTGCTGTGATCATTCTGAAGAAAGACCCTGCAGAGATTTCTGTGCTAGGTTAGCAGATCTCCTGGAGTCAGCTCACTGCAATTAGAAGAGAATTTTTTCAGGCATTCCAGATATACCTGCTACTTCAGCTCATTCCCCAGTTCTGGGATTGTATCTACCACCATTTCTCTTTCTCATGCATCGTTGAAACCTACTTGACCAGACCTTAACCCAATTTTGGATAATTCATCAGAACTACTGTATTATATTCTGGTCTATTGTATTAATGAAATATAGTCTTTTTGTCAGCTCCTGAACAGACAAGGAAACTGTCTGAGGCTTTTGTGACAACATCGCAATCTTCTGGTCAATTCTGCTTTCTTTTCTCTCTCCCAGGTGATGGCCCTGACAGCATCATATCTGAACACATGGCTAGGCTGCACATTCTCTCAGCAGGATGCTCTGCTATTGCTGTCACCAGAGGAGTGTGGGAGACTTCCTCCCAGGCAAGAGTCTGCTGCTCTCCAAAGACCCCCAAATGGTGACATCTTTGTACCTCCCTGAAACTTGTCAGGGAGAGAGGAGGACTGAGGATGGAGAAGGAGGTGTAGAAAAGAGGTAAGGTCTAGGAAGAAAAGATAAGAGAAAGTGACTTACAGCTCTAGAGGTCATAAGTCCTAAACCAATCTCATTGGAATAAAACCAAGATGTCAACAGGGTTGAGTTTCTGATCAAAGCCCTAGGAGAGATTCTGTTTCCTAATTTTTTCCAGCTTCTAGAGGCCACTTGCAATCTGTGGCTTGTGGCCTCTTCCACCATTTTCAAACCTTGTGAGGTCCAGCAGAGTCCTCCTTGCTACCATCTCCTAGTTTATTCCTTTTTATCTGTCTCTCTTCCACTTAGAAGGGCCTCTGTGATTACATCGGGCTCACTCAAATAATTCAAGATAAGATAAATTCCTTATTTTAAGGTCAGTGATTATTAACCTTAATTCTACCTGCAACCTTAATTCCCCTTTGCCATGTAACCCAACACATTCACAGGTTCTGGGGACTAGGATGTGGGCATCTTTGAGAGGAACACTATTCTGACTAATCTGAGACGTTTATGTTTTTTCCGTCTTCACAGTATAGGGAAAGGGAAAAATAGAGCCTTGAGCTCTTGGAACTACTGTCCTACTTTAAGGCCATTAGAATTATCCATTGACACTGCTGTGAACTCAGTGTTGTTTGATCTCCCAATGTTTCAAACAATACCCATCAATTGAGGTTTCCCAAATCCTGGTCTTGAAAGCATCTGGTCTCCTGAGTTTCATCCTTTTGACTCAGCTAATTTACTGGATACCTTTACTTGAATGCCACAAAGCACCATATTAATGTCTTTTTTGGATTTGCTTCTCCTGGCCTGAAAATATCAAAGGTTTTCCTTCATAGATAACATATAAAGACTCACCAAATTATCCTAGAATTGCCTTTCTTCTTGAAGATTTTGGAGCCCAAATCTCTCCTTTCTCATTCCCACTGTGCTATTCACTATTTTTTCTTAGTCTACTGTACTAATGATAGTGTTTTGCTAGGACCACCCTTGTGAAATCCCCATTCCTTATAGCAAACCATTCCAGATGCTGCCAGAGCAATTATACATAGATATAGAGCACTAATTCTGTATTTAAAATATCCAGTAATTCCCTGATCCCCAACTATCAGTCTATCTTATCAACCCATACCAATGTCATTTTTTTAAAAAAATTTAATTGTCATGCAATATAATGAGTTTCATGATGGCATTTTCATACAATTATATTGTCTACTTTGCTATTATTTGCCTCCTCCTTATCATCCCTTTTTTCCCCTTGCCACCTGCTTTTCCCTTCACCTCTCTAGATAGTCTCCCTTTTACTTTCAAGTCTCATACATGTTTTGTATAGTTTTCCAATCTAGATTCCATATATGAGAAAGAATATGTAGTATTTGTCTTTCTGAGTCAGGCTCATTTCACTTAACATGATGATCTCCAGTTCCATGCATTTACCTAAAAATGATGTAATTTAATTCTTGTTCATGGCTGAATAAGATTCCATTTCTTTATCAATTCACCTGTTGATGGACATCTACATTGATTCTACATCTTGTCTATTGTGAACTGTGCTGTAATGAACATGGAAATGCTTGTGTCTCTATGGTACCCTGACTTTAAAATATTACAGGAAAATATATAGAAAACATTTCAAGATGTAAGTATAGGCAAGAATGCTCTAAAAAGGACTCCAGTGTCCCAGGAAATTGTAGAAACAATTGACAAATAGGATCACAGGAAATTAAAAACTTCTGCACAGCAAAGGAAACACTAAAGAGGAACAGAATAGAAGAAAAGTCCTTGCCAACTATACATCTGACAATAGATTAATATCTATAATATATAAAGAACTCAAAAATTAAACACCAAAACCCAAAAAACCCAGGACTTCAAATCCATGAATAATTGGGTTCATGTTCAGGTATGGGTTCAATATATTAAAATATAGAGAGTTCAAATTTGAGTTTAAAATTTTAATCCTATATGTAGATTGTTGTTGTTGTTGTTAGGTGCCATCAAGTCACTATCTGACTCATAGTGACCCTGTGTACAGCAGGAAAAACACTATTGTCAGTGGTTCTCTGTTGTTCATAGGATTTTCAATGGTGGATTGACTTGTGGGAGTGGGTTGCTGAGTCTTCTCCCTATATGTAGATAGATGAATAATTTTTTATGATTTTTTACAATTTTTATGTATAATAAAGGAACTAATGATACAAAGATGGGGTGGGGTTTAGCTCAATTGATAGAGGGCTATTCTGTACTCTCTGAGGCCCTGGATTCCATCCCCAGCACCACTAAAATGGGAGAAAGACTTGGCAGCCCACTTCAGATTATAATCCCCAAACAATCAGCCATTGAAAACCTTATGAATAACAGAGAAGCACTGACATAGTGCTGGGCATGGCACAGTGTCAGGGATTGTTTTGTTCTGTTGTACATAAGGTTGCTATGAGTCAGACCTGACTGGATGGTACCTAACAATAATAACAAGTACACAAAAAGAAAGCAAAACAAAACAAAAAGATCCATTACAAACTGAACATGAACCCAATTGTTTTGTTTTGTTTGTTATTAAAAAGTAAGTTTTAATGTTGATGAAATCCATTTAATCTTTTTTTGGCTTCACATTTTATACTTTTATAAAGTGATTTTTTTTTAGTAGTACTGGGGAGTTGAACACAATTTTTCACAGGGTTGAGGCTCAGAAAAAAAATTTTTAAATGCTTGAACTGCAATGGGTTCAGGGTTAGAGTTAGGGTTTGGTTTGAAGCCCTGTTATTTACACATAGTATTTAAATGTGAACTCAGCCTGAACTCTCTGAATTTTAATATATTGAACACACACCCAAACCTGAACCCAATTTTTTGTGGATTTAAAACCCTGTACAAAACAAATAGTCTAATTCACAAACGGGCAAATGAATTGAACAGACAGTTTTCAAAAGAAGTAGTTCAAATGACGAAATATGTGTAAAAATGTTCAGTATCCATAGCCATCAGGGAAATGCAAATCAAAACTACACTAAAAATTCATCTTACTCCTGTCAGAGTGGCAAGTATCTACAAAACAAACAACAACAAATAGAGGATGATGAGAAAAAGGAATCCTTATACACCACTGGTCAGAGTGTAAATCAGTGCAGCCATTATGGAAATCATTATGGTAGTTTCACAGAAAGCTAAAAAGTGAACTGGCATATGATCCAGCGATGCCAATATCATTTATCGTTAAACTATCCTTTCAAATTTATTTTGTAACATTACCTTTAGTCCCATCCAGGTGATACTGCCATACTTTATTGCCAATATGAAGTGCCCACATGTGTGTCAGTCTTTGGAAGATGGAGAGCTTCTCAAGAGAGGATGAGTTTCTTATCCATCTCTGTCTCCTCCTTTTGTCTAATAGCAATACTCCACAGATGCTCAGTAAATATTCAGTGAAAACATCCACCACATTCTCCTACAGTTCATATTTTTGTCATCCTTTTATGGCAGCTCAGAGCAGGAGCAGTAACCACCAAGTGGGCATCATGATCCAACTGCAACACATCCAGAGCATCTGTGCATCTTGGCTCTCTCCAGCATCTCAAGGCCTCTCCTTGATGTGGTTCTGGGGTGAAACTGCTCCCACTGTGATCATTTCTACCAAAGTCAAGTCAGATTCTTCTAGTTTTCTAGAAATTGCTCTTAGGCAACTGTCTCCTCTAGCCCACTGCTGCCTGTTCTTTAGAGTTTGTCTTCTCTAAGTTTTCTTTTTCTGATGTTTTGCTCTTCAAAGAACTGCCGGGCACTACTCCCTCAATGTCAAATGAGTACACTATAGGCAAAGGCTAAGATAAAGTATATCCACAATGTGGTAGAGAGGAAGGTGCCTTGATGTGGTGGACTGCTTTGTCCATGAGTATTACCATCTCCTACTTTTCTCTGGTATGGCATGCAGCTATACCACCCTGGTGTCTGATCTCGTCTTGGAAGCTAGGCAGTGCCGGGCCTTGTTAGTCCTTGGATGGGAGATGCCTGGGGGATGCCTGGGAATACTGGGTGCTGTAAGCTTGAGAGAAGGACCTGGCAGCCCACTCCCAAAATAATCAGTCATTGAAAACTCTATGAATAGCAGACAGGCACTGACATAGTGCAGGATATAGCACAGTGTTGGGTAATGTTTCCTTCTGTTGTACATGAGTGCTATGAGTTGGACAGACTTGATGGCAACAATATAACAACAATAACAACTTTTTTCTTAAGTACAGTGACAGTTCTAAGATGAAATGACAGCTTCTTCTCTCTAAAACTATTCTCTAATTGAATTAATTCGCTTGGTCTTATCATTACAAGGATCCTAAGCAACTTAAAGTAATATTAACTCTTACTTTGACAATGTCACAGTATAGACCTTTATAATAATTTCAGTTTCTTTCTGCTATAATTATAAAGACTCAAATCATGTTTCACATATACTTTGTAAGTCATCCTTAAATCAGTAATACTTATAAGAAATGCCTCAACATCTACATTACTAGTGACTCATCTTCAAGATATATTTGTTTTTGCCTGATTTTTCTGCAGTCTTAAAATGGTTCTATGAACATGCAGATTATATCATCTATGACATATATTAATGTAACAGCTTCTGACCATAGGCACTTATAACAAAGTGTCAGAGAAATATCTTATTGAGTGGAGGGGTGAATGGCTGAGAAATGACAGGGCTTTCTCTTCTTCCCAGGCAGAGTGGGTGTAGGTATCAATTACATTTCTGTAATTCTCTGGGCCCATGGTCAAAGCAGAGGCTGTGTCTGGGAAAAGATCAATAGTGGAGAAGTGAAGATTAGAATACAGGGGAGAATGTCTCCAAGACAAAGTACTGCCAGCCACAGGAATGTTTGTCAACTGTCCCCCAGTATCACTCCTGTCCTGCTTTGAGTTTAGACTCAGAAACAGTGTGGAAAAGGTCATTACAGCAAAATAACAGCACAAATAGCTAACGATTCTCCCACAAGGAAGGCTTGGACTGAAATATGGGCTATAAATCTTGGGCTTTGAGGATCAAGAGACAGAGTTTGCAGATCTCCGTGCTGTCCCACATTTTTCTTCTTGAAATGCTGACAAGTATTGAGCCTACCTGCTGGTGTACAGTGTATTCAGGGTCATGCCGGTGTACTGGGCACTCCATCTCTGTGTGTCCTTTATTAAAATACCTGAGTCAAGATTTGCCTGTTTGCTGTTGTTGTTGTTAGGTGCCGTGTTGTTGAGTTGGGTCTGACTCATAACAACCCTATGTACAACAGAATGAAATACTCCCTGACACTGTGCCATCCCAGCAGTATGTCAGTGCATCTCTGCTATTCATAGGGTTGTCAATGTCAGATTGTTTTGAGATTGCTTTGTTTGCTAGGAAGCAGCAAAGGTCCAAGTTTTTAACCAAAGACTACAACTCTGCCGAAACTCTGCTCATTTGAAGCCCACTCTGTGCTCAAAGTCCCCACCTCTCTTCCCTAATGATTACAAGAGTGAATGGCAGTGAGCCTCCTAAGCTTCTGTCAAAAACAAAAGGCAATCACATTTTTGGGGAAACCTTGGTCACCCTCGACTTTCTCCCAACTCCAAAGGTCAGAACCAACTTCTTCAAGTACACCTCTGAGTTATTCTAGTAGCTCGAATTTCTCTGAAATAATGATGCAGGTTTTGCTACATTAGTGCTTAGAAAACTATTACAGCCCTCTCCAGAGAGACAAAGTAAAGACAAATGCAGGCCAGAGAACTTTTCAAGTATTTCCTGACTGTGGAATCTGATTTTAGGCTGGATTCTTTGTATTTCATATATCCAAATCCAATTTACTGGGCCCCATCCCTCCTATGAGGAGAAGGGTATCACAGAGACCTTGCTAAGCTATTGGGAATCATGAAGGGCACTTTAGATTTTGTGCATTCTTTGGGTGAGGAGCGTGCAGCCCTGAACTTGGGTCGACAGAGAAGTCAAACCTTGGTGGTCCTTTGTGAGTCTGTCCCCAGGGGCAGATGATGAATTCCCTCTCTGACCAAATGCTGGTGCTTCTTCTTAGGGGGTTGTCTCTGGAATATGAATAGAAAGGTGGCCACATTTTTCTGGCAGTTTAGTGATCCTTCTACAATGCAGCTGGGAGCCCTTTAGGTGAAAGGCGGTAAACAAATCACCTGGTTATGAATGCTGCCCCCCTGACTGGCTGGAACCTTCTCATTTTCAGAGCCACCCACAGCCTTTAGGGAAGGCAATGAATGGGACCTGCATGGGAAGCATGAATAATCTCAGTCTATTTACTTACAAATGTGTAAAGGTCTCTCGCAGCTCAGGATGGTTTTGAATAAATATGCTGCTCTCTCAAGATCAGCAGCCCTATAGGTCTGGAGACAGACAGAGGCTTGCTGCTCCCTGGTGCTCAGCTCATACATTAATAAAGGATGCTCCTGATGCAGCTGCCAAATGTGACATGGTGATGAATTTCCAAAGGTGTCACTCAGGAAGGTGACAACTGCAGTGCTGATGGGCCTGGGGAGGCAGACTATAGGCAAAGAATCTGTGCTCATGGGGCTTGTGCTGGGGTCCTTTGAGAGGAGGATGGACTGAAATTCTGGTCACCGGCACAGCCTGGCTTGTTCATATACACACATTGTACATAGTGTGAAAATATGGTGAAGAGACTCTCTTCAGTAGAGCCCCAGAGGGAGGGAGAGTGAGGATCAATCCTAGGATCGATCCTAGGGTATAGATTCAAGAAATAGAGTTTGTGAAGCTGTCTTTCATTGCCAGCAGTTCTTCACAGCCTATCCATCCTCTATTTGTAGGCTTCCTGGGGAGTTCTTCTAGTAGGGTTAGCCATGGCAGTCTTTGCCTAAAATCCTTCAATATTCCTATTCAGTTATAGGACAAGATTCCCATTCCTGAGTAGGATACACAAAGTTCTTCGTATTGATGCCAGTCTCCCTTATGGCTCCATCTTTTGCCAATAGCACATCTGCAAAGATCTCCTCTTCTTGCCTAGGCACATCATGGACCTACTGTGGACTGGTCAGGGTCCTCCAAAGAAACTGAATCATCAATGGAAGCTTTGATTGACTTATTATTCATTTTATTTTAAGCTCCTATGTTATGGGGACTGGCCAATCTGGAATCTGTAGGACAGGCTACTGAGCTGGAGAGTCAAGGGGGATTTCTGTGATATTGTCTTGTGGCTCAATTCCTTCTTTTCCAGGAATCTTCAAGGTTTCCCCTAGAGGCCTTCAACTGATGGGATGAGGCTCATTCACAGTATGGAAGGAGATCTTATTTACTTAAAGCCACCTGATTATAGAGGTTAATCACATCTGTGAATTATTTTCACAGCAACATTTGCACTAGTGTTTGATCAAAGAACTGGGCACTATAGCCTGACACATAAAATGTGGCCACTACATGGTACCTGCCTGCTCTTGCATGTGCTGTTTCCATTGTATGCCCAGCAACACCCTACACACAGATACCATACATGTTTCTGCCTATTGAATGCCCATTCATTTTGCAGGACTCTCCTCCTCTCAATTCAGACATCTCCTCCTCTATAATTCTTACTCCTGACATCTATTCTGCAACAGTTCCCAATTGTCTTCTTCCTACATGGTTGCACTTTGTGTATTTTGTAGCAATGGCTTATTTATGAAGTTTGTCTCCAAACTAGATTACTGTCTCCTTGGGGGCAAGCATTTTGTCTCATTCACCTATGCATTTTCTACTCTAAGCACAGAGTCTGGAATGTAGTAGGTGGAAAATAAAGATGAGTTGAATGAATGACTGACTATTATAGTCCACTATAAAACCTGCAACCTGGCAAATTTTTAAGATAAACCATCTGTCCTTTGATTTGGCTTTGCCTTTTGTCAAGAACAATAGTCCATCTCTGAACTTACTAGAAGATACTAGCCAGTCAGTCTGGGTGAGTTTGAGATCTGATTGTATCCAAGTCCTGTGCCTCTCCCCCTAGTTTGCTCCTAGCTCTGCAGAGGAGGGAGGTCTCTCACACCTCTCAGTGTGTCCCCCTCACCACCTCAATCCTGTATCCCCATGTTTTTTTTTCTCTATTGGAAGGTGACTATTAGAGTATAAGCACCTGTTGTAGCCTCTAATTTATTTGAACATGGAGAGAATTTTCCAAGTAACTTGGGCCCAAGCAGTTTTTTGACAGAGAGACAAAAAGGGAGAGGGAGAGAGACAGAGAAAAGAGAGAAGGAATAAGGGAGGGAGGGAATGAGAAAGAGAGTCAAAAGCATGCGACTGGAAGCCTGGGAGTAACTGAGAAGCCTGACAAGAGGAGGGGCCTCGGGTCATTGGTTCCAAGGTAGAGAAGCAAAGGAAGGCCTCCAGGATCCAGCATCTGTCTCAGTATGCACCAGGAATCTTCTTCCAGTGCCTGGGGCACGGTCCTATGGGTGATATGTATGCTGGAAAAAACACATCAGGAAAAATTAGTGCTCACTGCTCAAAAGATGCCTGCAGCTGTACCACTATGCTATCCAATCCCATCAGATCTCAGAAGCTAAGCAGGGTCAGGCCTGGTAGTACTTGGATGGGAGACTGCCTGGGAACACTAGGTGTATAGGCTTGGGAGAAGGACCTGACAGCCTACTCCTAAAGAACAATCAGCCATTGAAAACCCTATGAATAGCAGACAAGCCCTAATAATACTGTTTCACCTGTTGTACTGTGGTCTCTTTATGAGTTGGATACCCACTGAGTGACACCTAACAACAACAACAACTCAAAATATAGCCTGAACCTCAGAGTTGTAAGTAACACTGGCCTAGCAGCACAGGAGCCCAGTAGAATTAGTCTTCTGTACATAGCAACCACTGGGGCATTTGTCAACAGCTGTTCTCTGCCTGTGGAAGGATCCTTGCCCAAAATAATCTTTGAGGTCACTTCTAGTTCAACCATAGCATGTGGTTTTTAGCACAAAATCATACAAGATACATGGAATGGTCAGAAACCTATAGATCAAGACTGGGATATGAATCTCAGTGTGAGTACCCAGGACTTTTTGGTGGAGTGTCTTTAAGGACACAGCCTTGCTTTACTCAGTGTTGGACAACACATCCTAAGACTCAAGTTTGGACCTTTTGCCTTGTCCTCCATGGAGATAAGGAGCTTCTTTCAGTTCTTCTTACTGTTCTTGTTCTAAAACCAATCAAAATACACATTCTTCTGCCTCCTGAATAATCAAAAACATCTGAAGAAACATCAGAATTTGGTTTAAATGGTATAAGGATACTTTCAGGATACTATGGATATGTGTCCATTGGCTTATCATGCTGTGGGGGCTTGCATGTTGCTGTGATGCCGAAAGCTATGCCACCCGTATTTCAGATATCAGCAGGGCCACCCATGGTGGACAGGTTTCACCTGAGCTTCCAGACCAAGATAGACTAAGGAGAAGGACCCAGTAGCCCACTGTTAAAATAATTAGCCATTGACAACCCTATGAATAGCAGAGACTCACTGTCCAATACAGTGCTGGAAAATGAGCCCCCCTACCCAGGGTGGAAAGTGTTCAAAAGACAACTGGAGAAGAGTTACCTCCTCAAAATAGAGTTGACCTTAATGATAGAAATGGAATAAAGCCCCTAGGGCCTCCATTTGCTGATGTGGCACGACACAAAATGAAAAAAATATATACAGTGATTGCAAGAATGGGCTCAAACATAAAAAGATTAAGTTCATAGCATAGTGTTGGGTAGTTTTTTTTTCGTTGTTGTTCTGTTGTACATAGGGTCCCTATAAGTTGGACCTGACTTGATGACACCTAACTAACATAAAGATAGTTTCTTTCAGGATACTAAGATGGCAGATGTTTAATAAATGGTAATAAATGGGCTGGGATTTAGCTCAGTGGGTAGAGTGCTGCGCTGCAGTCTCTGAGGTCCCGAGTTCAATTCCCAGCACTGCAAAAATGGGAGAAGGACCTGGCAATCCACTCCCAAGGCAATCCCAAAACAGTTAGCCATTGAAAACCCTATGAGGGTCGCTATAAGTTAGATACCAACTCGACAGCACTTAACAACAACAACAACAACAATTAGCATTGTATTTTTCCTTGCAGAGATGGCTAATGGAATGGTTTCTTGTACTTGGGTAGATGCAATGACTCAGTGCTCTTGACAGAATACCTAGACATTCTCTTCGATCATACCATTTGAAAGTGAAATGATCCAACGTCTACTAGTTTGTAAGTTCCCTCAGGGCAATGGGTACTCTGATACTCTGATTCTTTGTTCCCTATCGCTCAGAGTTCTGTTTTACACACTAGGTATTTAATGAATATTTGTGGTTTTCGTATTCTAAATGGTTTGCCAAAACATCTCCCAGAGGTATTCTTCAATATCTTTTCTCCCACACACCAGTGAGTTATTCCAGCCCAAGGCATCATACATCGTAGAACTGAGCCCCTTTGGAAAGGGTTGATTTTCATGCGTGGAGCACAGGATTTATTAAGAAGAGAAGGGGTCCCTCCCTTAGGAAATGCTTGCCCCCTAGAGATAGACAGATGTGAACACAGGGGTTTAAAGCAGCCAGCTCCATCATTAGTGCTTCTCTTTCAGGACCAGGATGAGAGCATCTGTCTGTCTTCCTGCACCCCTGGAGAGAAGAGCTGCTGGTGACATAGTGTGGGTTTGAATATGCCCTTAGATACGATTGTTCACGTGTTGTCTTTCTATATTCCTCTTCTTAAATCCCAACATGTTGCTGTCATGTTGGCAGCAGAGAACACTACAGTGGAAAACACATCTGTGTGTCTTCTCAGACTGACCCTGCTTCCCCCTCAGGTGAAAACTTTCCAAAATTAGACTCTTGGCAGGACACTTCTTGATATTGAACTGAATCCAGTGAAGAATGAGGCTTGAACTTTGGATTTTGTTGAGGCATATATATTTTTAAAAATACACTTTCAACCATCACATTCTATTTATTGTGTGACTGTGCAAAACCATGTTTCATCTTTGATCAGATTCTTAATCATTTATTGCATTACTTGCAATTAGTTATAAATATTTTAGCCTATGATTTGATCAAGGCTTAAGCCTAAATACTGATAAGTACTGTATCTGAGGGATTATTTAAAATTTGAGTAAGATTTGATTCCCAAAGACAGGGATATAAGCAGGTGGATACTACTTCAGTGAATTCAGGATTACTGGTAAATGAGCATATGTTTGCATTTCAAAAATTAGGTTTGCATTACTCAAAAACCATACTTGTACCAAAGAGTTAAAATCAGCTAATCCCTTAATGTGTTATTGTCCATAAACCAGATGACTAGCTTTAATAATACACATGCAAAGAGAGGGAGATTAGTAATACTAATTGCTTTTTATGATGTTAGTATTGGTGTTTCTTTAGCTTTTATTGTGCCAGAGGCAATTGACAAACACAGTGTCACAAAAGCTTCTGCTACTATTTCCTCTCCCCTACATCAGCTTATTTTTCTGATTTTCTTATTTTTTAATCACTTTTATATAAAGTATTATCTTAATCTTCCCTTACAATCTGAAGAAATTGCCGTCTTTTATTCCTATGATGTAACCAATAAAACTTCAAGTTCAAAGTTTAGCGTTTTGTTGTTGTTGTTGGGTGCCCTCAAGTTGGGTCCAAATCATAGTGACCCCATGTACAACAGAACATTTCCCAACACTCTGCCATGCCCAGCACTCTGTCAGTGCTTCACTGTTATTCATAGGGTTTTCAATGGCTGGTTGTTCTGTGATTGTTTGGGGAGTGGGCTGCCAGGTCCTTCTCCCATTTTTGTGGTGCTGGGGATCGAACCCAGAGCCTCAGAGAGAGCAGAGCAAGCACTCTACCAACCAAACCAAACCTCAGCTCTGTTTAGTGTTTAGATAGTTTAAAATCATTTATGTTTAGGAAACTGTTTGTGATGTACAGGAAATATGTTTGGAGACATTACTTTTTTTCTTTTCCCTTTTCATTTTCTTTCTTTTCTTTTCTTTTTCGTGGGCTAGGGACAAAACCCTGGGCCTTATACATGCAAGACAAACACTTTACCACTGATCTATATCCCCAGCTCCACATTATCTTTTTGAGATAATAAATTGAATAAAATAATCCACCAGATTTTCTGATATGTCAGAGAATTTATATTGTTATTTTGCTCCTGAAATTTAGCTTATAAGATCACTATTACTATATTATTCTTTATTTTATAGAAGAGAAATTAGGGGCAAAGTGAGGTTTAGTAATTTTCCCAATGGGTCACAAAGCTCATAGGGAGTAAGGGTAAGTCTTAAACTCTTTCTGACCCTAATATTATTCATTTTTGGCAATCACAGGCTTTCCAAAGCATCAGAGCATCAGAAGAGTCTGAGCACACTGGTTTTACTTGGTTACATCCAAATCTATAATGATAACCTTCTAGCCCAGAAGGTAGAAATCTGCCAGTCCTAAGAATATGATATTACAAATAGCTAATGAGTCTAGAGGCCACTGTTCTTTGTAGGTGGATCTGGGAGGAAGTACTTTCCTGGACAGAGGAGTACCATTCTATTCTTTTCAGAGACCATCTTCCCCTAGGTCCAGACAGGTGGAGTCAACTCTGCCTTTTCTATCTTCTTTACCAAGCCCAGCTTTTCATTCAGTTCAACCTCAGTAGCATTTTTAAGCCTAAGGAGATGATGGGGTTTGGGGGTTAATGAGAGGGAAGAAATGGAGAGGAGACTCACCAAGCCCCAGGGAACATTCTTTGCCTTTAAACAGGCCTACCCATCCCTTCTCCCTAACTCAGGATTCTGGCCTTTAGGAGGAACAGGGCCTGTGATGGACGTGCTGTGAGAGGTATAGAAGTTTTAGAGTGCTGGTAGGATAGTAGATCAGTGGATGAAGAGCAAGGTTGGGCAGCAGTGGTGAAATCATTGGTCTGTGAGAGTGTCTGAGGCCTGGGTTGACTGGGGTAGAGCCTGGGTCAGGGGAAAGACCTGGAGATTGGGGCATGGCCTGGGACAGGGTGGATCCTGAGATGAGGGCGGAGCCTGGAGCAGGTGTAGAGCCAGGATCCAAGAGCCAAGAAAAGGCAGAGGCCCACAGTGAGAGCTATGTATCTCCTTTCCTTCTGAGAGACCTCCTGCAAGAGTTTCACTTACCATCCACTGCAGGGTCTGCCCTGCTCTAACAGCCCTCCAAATGTTTCTATTTAGGAGGCCCCTTTTGTAGACTGCTTCCCACTGGTCTCCTCTCTCATACTCAGTGACAGGTCAAGCCTCTTTCTTAGAAATCAGTCTTGATGGAGTGAGAAGTAGCGGTCATTTCCTCTCTAGGATCTATACATCACATTCTTGTGTTCATATAGATCCAGTGTCCAGATCACTTATGCTGAACAGAAAGCCTGAGAGAACAGAGGCCTGTCTTTGCATTGCATTCACATTAATTGGAAGATAAACCAAAATGTGTCTCCTACATTGAGGAATCTTCTAGGTAAATGCTGGGGAACTATACAATGTCTCTTAAAAATCAGGACGCCATGCCCTAAACCAGTGTCAGACCACAATTCACTGTCTAGGAATTGCCTGAGGGAGGATCTAGTGTATATAAGATTCTGATTCAGTAGGTCTGATTCAGCTGGAGCTGAAGATCCTGCATGTAATCCAGCTGATGCTATGGCTGAGGACCCTGCTTTGAGTAACAAGGTTCTAGCTATTTTAGCACTGGAGACCCCAAACCCATAGGCTGACCTGCCCTACAGGAACACATTCCAACTAACTCTCAAAGCGTTTCCTGATTCCCAGTGCTGGTGGTCAGTAGGTTTTCTCAGAGTGTAGACTGATGGTCTTCTAGAAACCTCATTGTTATGGTGAAAGAGAAATGCCAGGAAACTCTCACAGCTTTCACTTTACCGACCCCACCTCCCTGAGGGCTCTGGGACTCCTCTCATGCCCTCCCCTTGCCAAGAAAGAACAGCAAGTGTGTTCATCATGCTTTTGGCCTGGTTATGTTTCCACTGCCTGAGGCTGGGCTTTTGAATTTTTCAATAGAAAAAGGAAAAAAGGAAGAAAATGCACTGAGAAGTCATTTTCCTGTTGGTAGGTTCTGTATAGGTCCTGTGCAACAGATATGCCACAAAGATACTCCAGGTGAAAAAGGAGATATGCGTCTTCTGATACTGACCTCATTATTGGCCAGCAGTAGTGACCAGTGACCCTTCATGGTCCTCCCTGCAGGACTCATGACTCTCTCTTTGGCCATGATTAATACCATGTTCTGAACTGAAATGACAATCATTTATTATTCTGTTTTACATATGCAACTCCGGGGAGTCCATCTAAAAGCTCTAATTTTCTAGTTCAATTGCAGCACTGTTCTTTGAGAGGCATTGACTGCAGAGATGCTAAAAGGATGTCAGTTCAGTGAATTATTGAGTTTTAGACAGAATCATATGCTTATCTGGATTCAGGTAGCACCTACTGAAACATGATGCAGGCCTCCATTTTGCCCAGGGCCTGGTGTTCCTAGGAGGAAGAACAGTGAGCTCAGGTGGGAGTGACCTATTAGGAAAATCAATGGGGTCAGGCACCCCTGCTGTCTGCCTGCACTGCCTGACTGTCCTTAGATATAGCCACACTTGTCAATCAGCTCTGAGGGGACCTTGGCTGCCTGTCTCTTCATCCTTCCCCAAGCCCATGCCTGTCAGAATGGAAATCAAGGCAGTTTTCCACTGACTTAAATTGTGTCATTCAAGATCCCATCCATAAAAGTGTTTTAAGAAATGAAATCTCTTAATCTCCCACTGAGAATGATGTAGAGATCTCAGAGCAACAGTTTTGAGGCTCTGTGAATTTCCTGGACATGCATAAGAGCACAGTATAGCTGGTGAGCTACTGGGGACCTAGAGCCATTGGCTGGGTAAGATAATTATTGTTGTTGTTAGGTGCCGTCTAGTTGGTGTCCATCTCATAGCAACCCTACTTACAACAGATGAAACACTATTGTTAGTGCTTCTCTGCTATTCATAGGTTTTTCAATGGCTGATTGTTTTTTGGGAGTGGGCTGCCTGGTCCTTCTCCTAAGTCTACAATATCTGGTGTTCCCAGGTGGTCTTCCATCCAAGTGCTAACCAGGCCTGACCCTGCTTAGCTTCTGAGATCTGATGGGATATGATGCTACTATGGTACGGCTGGCTGCAGGATTTGTGTTCCCAGGTGGTCTTCCATCCAAGTGCTAACCAGGCCTGACCCTACTTAGCTTCTGAGATCTGATGGGATATGATGCTACAATGGTACAGCTGGCTGCAGGCTTTGTTTTTTTTAGGTACCATCAAGTCGGGTCTGACTCATAGCCACCCTATGTACAACAGATAAAAACACTCCCTGACAGTGTGTCATGCCTAGCACTATTGTCAGTGCTTCTCTGCTATTCATAGTGTTTTTAATGGTGGGTTGTTTTAGGAATGGATTGCTAGGCCCTTCTCCCTAGCCTGTAGCCCCTGATATTTCCAAGCGGTCTCCTATCCAAGGACTAACTAGACTGATTCTGCCTAGCTTCCAAGATTAGGCAGGATCTGATTCCAGGGTGCTATGGCTACAAGTTGGGTAAGATTCAAACCTTCCTATCTCAGTCCACCCCTTGGGTAGGCTTGACTTCTACTTCAGCCTTCAGAAGGATCAAAATGTCCAGAGATGCCTTTCATATTATGTGTTTGTTGAGCACAGTACTTGGATAACTTAAAATATTTACATGTGCTTCAGTTTAGCTTATTCATTCTAATAACAAATAAAATTGTAAACTTTTGATTTCTTGCTAGGTGAGCAAAATTGGAGACAAATCTGAAGAGAAACAAATGTAGAGCCTTAAGCAGGAAACGAGCAGCCAGGCAAGTGGAGGTGAAAGTGAATGAAACTTGGAGATCCTGTGGAGAATAGAAATGCCTATGCAAGTACTTCCCAAGTCAGGAGTCAGGCGGCAGCCATGAGGGAATGCCAGACCTGGGAATAAGAATATGTGCAGTGGGGCATGGAGATAGAGAGACGAGAATGGCCATCAGCTTGATCTTAAAATTTCAGGATGGATTTTGATAAAGACATGCCTCAGGAGATTAAGGGGTCCAGAAGAGATCATAGCCATCTAGTCCATGTACTTCCATGAGGTCTGAATGTTGGTGTCTCTCATGCCCAAGTTCATATGTTGAATGCTGCTGATTTGGATCTTGAGTGTCCTACATGGGTTGGAGGCTTGATCCCCAATGTGATGTTATTGGGAAATGGTGGAAATTTTAAGAGGTAGAGGAACCTAATAGGAAGTCTTTGGATCATTGTGGGTGTGCCCTCAAAGTGGATTGAGGAACCTTATTCTTCCCCACCTCCTGCCCTTTCTGTCCTGGTCATGAGGTCATGAGATGAGCAGCTTTGCTCTGCCATGTGCTCCCACCATGATGTGCCACCACAGGCGCAAAGCAATGGGACTGATGATCGTGGACTGAAACCTCTAAAATTGTGAGCCAAAATAAACCTCTTTTCTATAACAAATATCTCAGGTATTTGTTATGGGGATGGAAGGGTAACCCAAATCCTATCCTTCAATATTAGATAGTGAAGCCTTTGGAAGGTACGTAGATCATGATGATGGAGTCTTCATGAATGGGATTAGTGCCCATATAAAAGGCTCCAGAGAGCTTCCTTGCTATGTCTTTGCCATGGGGACACCATGAGAAGGTGCCATCTGAACCACAGGGGGCTGCACCATGCTTTAATCTGGCCAGTGACCCTGCCAGTGCTTTAATCTTGAGATTCTTAGGCTACAGAACTGTAACAAATTTCTTCTCGTTGTTGATTTTTAATTTGTTTTTAAGTTTTCTTGTTTATAATAGGGCTGGGATTTAGCTCAGTTGGTACAGTGCTGTGCTGCACTCTCTGAGGCCTTTGGTTTAATCCCCAGCACCGCAAAAAACAGGAGAAAGACCTGGCAATCCACTCCCAAAGCAATTCCGAAACAATCAGCCATTGAAAACTCTGTGAAGGTTGCTGTGAGTCAGACCCAACTCAACAGCACCTAACAACAGCAAGTTTATGGTATTTTGCACAAGCATTCCAAATGGACTAAGACATGGTTAGATCTATAGGAAGATTTCATGGGTTCTCAGAATTGGACAATAATGTTGTATCATCTCCCTCACGCCAAGTACTCCTGGAAAAGTAATGGGAGAAATAAAGTGAGGCTTTGCTGCCCAGGTCCCTCACACACAGAATGGCCCAGATGTATGTCTACACAGTGATAGAGATAATATGTGTATAGCACCTAGTACAACATATGACCATTGCAGGCAGTCAACCAACATTAATTTTCACTGATCATTTGCTCAGTTGGTCATTATGGATCAGAAACTTCTCTGAGCTTGGAACTGGGATTGCAAAAGAATAAAGCAATTATGTTATCTTCCCTAGTTAAAAGTCTGCTTCCAAATATTGTGACCCTCACTTTACCATTCTCCTAGCTTGGTCCCCAGTCAGGCTGCTGCCTGTCACTCCACATCCTTCATGACCTGGGAACCAGAACAACACATCAGACCTGGCTGTCAAGACTCAGTCACAAACTACACAAGCCAATAGTGTGAGAACAAGAGTCTAAAAGATTGTTCATTGAAACATTCCTTCAGAAAGCTTATTGATGCTTTCTTGCCAAGATCAAACCAGGGGCAGGGAGTATCATAGAGATTTAACTAGTGGTCATGTTGGAATTAGGTCAAATGATTTTATGAAGACTTCCATTCTGTTCTGGAGTTTTCTTATTTGTTACCTGTAAAATGAGATAGTTGGACAAGTTGACCTTTAAGAAACTTTCCTTTCCAGAATTCTAGAGCATCCTGAAACTCAGTTTCATCTGAGGTCACCAGAGTAGACAATTCATACTTTAAAGGCTGTATAACACCAGGAGGCAGTCAAGACCAACAGAATGTGAACTGAACCTTCTGGCCGTGTAGGCAACTGCACAGCCTGAGTTAATGCAGAAGAGTGTGCACTGTGGGTATAGGAGAAGCACATGCGTGGGTTACCTCTAAGAAGTGAAACCAGGGCAAGTGTCAGGGTTCAAGAATAGAGATGTAGCGGCTCAATAATTTGCTCCAGATGAGAAAGGTAAGAGAGCGGGGCAGTGGGGAGAGGAGAGAGATATGAGATAATAATAGCCAGGAATCCAGACTCCAGCAGCAGAATGGATACTTAGGCTGCCAAAAGGCGGGATATTAGTCAAGACTAGAATTCTCAAGGAGAACTGATATAATTTTGAGTTTTTGCTTGAGTAGTTTCATACATTTCACATGTACACCAAATAATAATGAATATCTGCTATGTTTTAGTTACTATTCCAAGATTTTATGTGTAAAAACTCAGTCCTTACAAAAAACCTATGTAATATGATGAGAATATTGAAGAACATAAAGAACAAATTATATGGCTAAGGAAACAAACTTGTCAGAATTCCAACCTAGGCATTCTGGCTCTAGGTGTGCCTGTTCGCCTAACCACTACATCAGACAGCTTGTATTAGTTTCTTGTGGCTGCTGTAACAAATTACCATACAAGCAGGGGCTGATATGGCATGACTCAAAATAAGAAAAAACACAGTGGCTGCTACAATGGGCTCAAACATAAAAAGGTAGTGTGCATGGCACAGGGTCAGGTAGTGTTTTGTCCCATTGTACATAGGGTCACTTTGAGTCAGACCTGAGAAGACAGCACATAACAACAACAATAACAACAATAACAGGGGCTTTAAAAAACATAAATCCATTCTCTTACAGTTCCAGAGTCAGAAGTCTAACATGCGTTTGATTTAAAAGAAGAAGAAGAAGAAGAAGAAGAAGAAGAAGAAGAAGAAGAAGAAGAAGAAAACAACCCTGTACTTGTAAGCAAAGGGTTTACCTGAGTTTTCTGAGTCATTCTAGCAAATTATCAAATCAGAGGGGGTCGTGTGAACCCTGAATTTATAGCCAGGTGGTCTGAAGTGAGGACACCCTGTTGTGAACTGAGCCCTTTAATTTGTAGGGTCTGTGCAAACTCTGGTTAGTTAGTGCTAGCACTGACCTGTGGCATACCAGTTGATGTCAGGATGATCCCCATTTCAAGATACTTATTCACATCATCTGCAAAGTCCTTTTTGCCATAGAAGGCAATGTAGCCACAGGTTTGGAGGTATTAGGAGGTGAGCATTTTTGACTGGGGCATTTTTCCACCTTTAACTCTTCTTTTTTTTTTTCTGGTACTGGGGGTTGAACTCAGGGCCTCGCACTTGCATGCTTTGCAAGTACTGGACCACTGAGCTGCACCCCCAACCCATTTTTTTTTACTTTTTGAAACAGGGTCTCACTAAATTACGCAGACTGCCTCTGGTCTCAAACTTGTGGTCATCCTGTCTCTGCCTCCCGAGCTGCTGGGATTACAGGCATGTGCCACCATGCTGGGCTTTCCCTTTATCTCTTCTTCAAATCGTTTATACCTTATTAGAGGACCTACCAAGTGGTGGGCTATATTTACTAGTCAGACACTATCAGCTCAGCAGGAAGCTGGAGGGGTTTTGAAGATGTGAAGGACTCTCAGCTTTGGTCCTTCAGGGACTTGCTTGGCTTCTTCAGGGGTGTCTCACTTGACTTTTCTGGCTTCAGTTTGTTGTTGTTGGGTGCCACCAAGTTGGATCCAACTCATAGTGACCCTTTGTACAACAGAACAAAACACTAGTTGATATTCCCATGCACACAATCATTTTATGTTTGAGCCCATTGTTGAAGACTTTATGTTTCTTTTCATTTTGAGTTGTGTCACATCAGCAAAAGGAAGTCCCAGGGGCTTTACTCCATTCCTGTCATTAAGGTCAACTCTACTTAGAAGAGGCAATTCTTCCCCAGTCATTTCTTGAATGTCTTCCAGCCTGGGGGGGCTCACTTTCCAGCACTCGATTTAACAATGCTTATCTCCTATTCATAGGGTTTTCAATATTTACTTGTTTTGGGAATCGGTTTCTAGGTCCTTCTGCCTAGCCTCAGTTTAATCATGTAAACATGAAGATAAAAATCTCTTGTTTACAAATAAACAGAATTCTATAAGGGTTTAACAAGATATGTATAAAATATTTGCAGATGGTTAAAAAGCACATTCTTATTTTTTGTATTCTGCCAAATAGTAAGGAACAAAGTTGGTTAGATAATTCTAGTCCTAGATTTATTTAAATAACAAATGCACTAGCCATTCATAAGCATCCAGAGATTTAATTATCATTACATCCTTACTGCATAGACCTGTCCCTATTAGGTAAGAAAATGGAAGTACAGGAAGATTAAATGACTCTCCTAATGTCACACATCATACAGCTGGTAAGTGACAGTACCAAGACTGAAGTGCAGGTGGTCTGGCTCAAGAGTCTGCTCCTTTAACTGCTCCAGTCTGCTTTTCTAGACAGCCAAGGGAGGGTCTGCCTGCAGCCATAGCATTGTGGTGTCCAGCCCTATCAGATCTTGGAAGCTAAGCAGGGTCTGACCTGGTTAGTACTTGGATGGGAGACCGCCTGGGAACACCAGGTGCTGTAGGCTTGGGAGAAGGATTCAGCCACCCACTCACAAAAATCACTCTGCCTTTGAAAACCCTATGGATAACAGAGAAGCACTGATAACAATGTTTCACCTATTGTATGTAGGGTCTCTATGAGTCAGACACTGACTCGATGGCACGTAACAACAACAAGGGAGGGTCTGGGGTATAAAGAGAATGTGAAGCTGTTCCACCAACCCCTAAACCAGCACAAGAGCATTACTTGGAAAGATACACAGCATAAGGGCGTCCAGCAGGACATACCAGGAGCCCTGGAGGTCCCTCCAATATGAACATGGTCCCCTTCAACCACTGCATATCAGGTCGGCTATGGGGTTTTGACAAGCACACATTGCTGGGATCTTTCACATTCATAGCTAACACACACTGAAATTTCTATAGTATTTTCCCCACATGTCACATGTCTCTTAATATTTTAATTATCCATTTCTCTTTGGTACTTGCAATTCCACCAATAGAGAAAAGCAAAAGCCACGTGGTGACAGCTATTCCTTAGAATTTAGTCTCACTTTGTCTACTTACTAATTATTCAAACTTGGACACTGTCTGAGCTTCTGTTTCCTCATGGTCAAATAAAGTCCTGGGCTATTGGGAGAATAGAATGGGATCCCATATTTAATATTTCTTGCATAGAACCCAGCCCCAGGAGTTCACCAACCTCAGCTGTTTATCCGTCGCTTCTTACTTCACTGCCCCTTCCCCAAGCTGGGCTTTTGCTCTTTCAGGGTTGCTCCTGTACAAGGCTTGGGCCTGCTACTTCCATGTCCTGATCCCTCTCCAGTCTGGCTTCTTGCCTACTTATTTCTCTGAAACCCAGTCTGTATGGTCACCAGGAACCTCCTACTTCCCAAAGCTGATGTCTCTCTATGTTCCAAAACCTGTTGACCTTTCTGAAGCTCTGGCTACTAGGCAACATACAACTCCCGCTGTTTACAGTTTACAACCTACTTGTTTCTTGGGGATGATTTTCCTGGCCTCTAAATAACTTCACTTTGCGTCTGCTCTGAACTCTGCTTCTCTTTTTACATCTCTACTTCTAAGCTCCTTTCACTGACTTCTCTCCCTCTTACCTGGCAACCCAGTCCCAAATCGATATGCCCTTTGAAAATCCTGCGAATAGCAGAGAAGCACTGACATAGTGCCAGGAATGGCACAGTGTCTTGGAGTGTTTCGTTCTGTTGTACATAGGGTTGCTATGAATCAAACCCAACTTGACGGCACCTAACAACAACAACAAATATGGATAGTCCTTCCAGTTCTTTCCTTAGCACTACCCTTTTCCACTCTTTATTCTTGCCCATAACTTCCTTTTCATCCATCTCCTGCTATATGCTAGTGATTCCACAAACAACTTTTTTTTTAATGCCAGATACCTCTCTTCTGATTTCCAAGCTTGAATGGCTAATGACCTAAACTTTGACAGCTCTGTTCCAGACAAAGCACTGAACATGCCCTGAACCCTCACCATCTCCACCCCATTCCCCAAATAGGTGATTGAGTTCATGTCATCTTGGTTAACGACACTCATCCTATTTTCCTTTCAGTAGAGCTTTCCTGATCCCTCCTTCCCTCAGTAATTCCGAAGTAGCTCCCTCCTCTGACTTTCCACAGCATTTGCAGCCTACATTACAATGAGTTGTCTGTGGGTCTGTTTTCTCTATCTAGATAGTGAGCTCTCTGTGGGCAGATACAAGTTACTATCTTCCAGGGAGAATCTGAGTAGCCCCACAGGCCTCACCACTCATTTGTATGCTATTAACTTTTCCCACATGCAGATCTGATTTCGCCAAAGAGTCTGTAAATTTATTAAAGACAAGCTGAAGTCTATACATTTTTTGTGTAGCTGACAGTACCCACTTCAAATAGAATGAAAAAAGTGCCTTGTTGAATAAAATTCTTGTAGTTCCTTTGTTAGATGTTTTGGGCTAAAATGTGTCCCTATTATCAAAGTTATATGTTGAAGTCTCAACCCCCCAGGACCACAGAATGTGACTGCACTTAGAAATAGGGTCTTTAAGGAGGTAATACAGTAAGACTGGTATTTGTATATGAATAGGAGATTAGAACACAGAAAACACATAGACTTGGGGGCAATGATATAGGGACAAAGTGATACGATAGCCATTTGCAAGTCAAGGAGAAAAATCCTCAAATCAACCAACCTGCTGACACTCTGATCTTGGACTTTCAAGCTCCAGAATTATGACAAAATAAATTTCTGTTGTTTAAGCCACCTAGTCTTTTACATTTTGTTATGGTAACATTAGCTAACTAATACACTAGCTAAATATTCTGACCAGTTCTAGGGGTGAGGAATAATGCTTCCTTTGGACTTGACACCAAAAACCAGTATTTTTGTTATTCTTTAGAAATGGGTCAAAGTCAGACAATGGGTTAAATGAATAGAGTACTTGCCTACAAAGAAGGAGTTTATCAGGGGTTGCTGTCAAGTGCCATTGAGTCCCATCTGACTAATAGTGACCCTATGTAAAACAGAAAGAAACACACTCTGACACTGTGCTATGCCTGGCACTGACAGTGCTTCTCTGCTGTTTATAGGGCTTTCAATAGCTGATTGTTTTGGGAGTGGGCTGCCAAATCCTTCTCCTATTTTTTGTGATGCAGGGGATTGAACCCAGGGACTCAGAGTGTGTAGAGCAGTACTCTACAACTGAGCCAAACCCCAGCCCAGAGGTTACTGGCGCTAAAAGCTGATGATTCCTTCTACATAGTGCTTCTTTTCTTTCATCTTCTTCTTCTTCATCTTTCTCACTTTCCTCTTTTTCTTCCTCTCCTATTTCTCCTTCTTTCTCCTTCTCCTCTTCTTCCTCTTCTTTCTCATCCCTGTTTTGTGAAAGTTGAACTGAGATTTGCAATTTAAGTCACCAGACAGCCTATGTGGACTATAAAACACTGGACTATTTGGGCTCTGTAAAACTTGGAACATGATAGCAAAGGAGATAGGAATGCCATGTTCAATTTCCACCCCAGAGTGGTTATGCATGTATAACAGAGCTCAGAAACTGAATCATCAGTTGGGCTTAACAAAAGGACTGTCCAGGTGTATACAGTAAGAATCTTTTGAGCTGCTCTTGCTGTTAACAATCTGGTTTCATATACCCAGATGATTATATGTCATAGACATCAGAAGGAGGTCAATAAAATTCAAGCTTTAAACTTTTTCAATAATTTGAGCTGAATAATAGTTGAATTTCAGAACTGAGTTGTCATGGTGAGAGCCATTGAAGAGGAATAATTATCTTATAACTCAGTTACTATCCTGCTGAACACATAGAAATATCCCTAACCCCATTTCTAACTCACTAAGCCCAGATCATATTTAGTCTTGCTCAGAAACATTATTTCATATTCTTTTATGTATATATTTCCACTTATAGCCACAGATATTTAAAATACATTTGAATAAATATGCATTCAGTGCAACTAATGAAAAAGATGGTACAGGTGCTTTAGTCAGCTATAAATTATATGTTCTGAGAAAAAAAACACTAAAGTACCATTCAAGTATTCTCAAGAGCCAGGTGTAGAGAGATGTTAGCAGTAATTATTTTTGCAGTTTAACATATAAGACAATGACGCTATTTGTTTCCATTATTTTTGTGGACTAAAATATTATTCTCATTTCTCTTGGGTAATACCATATATTTTCCCCCTTATTAATCTGTAACAACACCATGGTGCACTTTGTTAATCAAAATTGCACACTGCATAATAATTTGCAATCTCATAAGCTTCTTCCATATTCTATCAAATGTAGTTGCAATTACTAAAAAATGCTAAAATACTAAATATAAATGTAAACTAAGAGGAAATTTAAGTAAATCAAACCAGTGAGAAGTAAATAAAATGGTAACATATTTTAGTTTAAATACAATTTAAAAAACTGAAGAAAATTTCCAGGGTGTTTTGGATGTGGGTAAAGAAAAACAACCTTCCCATCAAGAGAAGACATTTCTCAAATGATGTCAGTAAATGAAGGACAGGGGAAGGGAATGAGACACTTGTAACTATTCTACTTCTGATGCCAATAAAATTAAAGAGAAGAGAAAATTAAGAATTAATGAGAGGAATCCAACACAGGATCTATCTCTCCATCTCCTATTGAAATAATTGTTGTTGTTGTTGTTGTTAGGTGCCGTCGAGTCGGTATCCAACTCATAGCGACCCTCTGTACAACAGGTGAAACACTATTGTCAGTGCTTCTCTGCTGCTCATAGGGTTTTCAATGGCAGATTGATTTTTGGGAGGGGGTTGCCAGGTCCTTCTCCCAAGCCTACAGTATCTGGTGTTCCCTGGCAGTCTCCCATCCAAGTACTAACCAGGCCCGACCCTGCTAAGCTTCCGAGATCTGATGGGATCGGATGCCACAGGGCTATGGATGCAGGCCCATTGAAATAATTAGAAAATACAAATTAGGAAAAATGTTTGAATACCTATGGAAATAAGGAAGGCATGTCAACTACATGGCAGGAATGTGTAGGAATTTCTACCAATTAAAGTATGTTCTGCACTCTCTGAGGACCCAAGTTTGATCCCCTGCATCGCAAAAACAGGAATGGTACTTAACAACAACAAAGTACACATAGCACTATTCCTAAGATGCTTGGAGGATAAGGCTGCGGCTCTTCTCTGGAAACAAAATGGCAGCAGGAAGCATCTAAGACTTTATTTTACATGAGGGAGAACTGGAAGACAAGGTAACACACCCCCCTTCCACATCTGCTGCTTGCCAGGTCAATAGAAACCAATGGCACTGGAATATCCTTGGGTTTTCTCTCTGGTATTGATGCCCAAACCCTTCAGATGGCTAGAAACACTGGGGTTTGTGCCTGGCTTGGGCAGTCTCCTACAATGTGGATTCTTGACAATGTGAAGATGCAACCCTTAACAAAGGGCTTAAGAGCTCCCTCAATGACTGCTTTGTCACCACCACTCTGCTGAGGCTACTTGTGTTCCAGCAGATTATAATTTATTTCATGCAGGATTTTTCTCCTTAATTTATTCTAGAGCCTAAAAATTTTGACAATGACACAATCTGACAGAGGCCATCCTGCCTCCCCCTTGGTTGACCACTGATAATATGTTCCTGATCTAAAAATCCAAATCTGAAATGCTACAAAATATGAAACTTTTTGAACACCAACATGATGCCACAAATGGAAAATTCCATACTTTACTTCATGTGACAGGTTGCAGTCAAATCATAGAGGAATGATATGATCTTATTTGCAGGAAAAGGGATGGCACTGGAAGTCAAAATGTTAAGTGAAGTAAGCCAGTTTGACAAAGATATGCATTGAATGTTTTTTCTCATATGTGGAATCTAGGGTAGGTGGAAGGAGAAGAAAATAAATTGGGAAATATTTGTATATGAAAGGGTAAAATAGGGAGGAGGATAAGAAAGGGTATTGTTGTTGTTGTTAGGTGCCATGGAGTCGGGTCCAACTCATAGCCACCCTGTGTACAACAGAATGAAACACTTCCTGACACAGTGCCATGCTGGTACTATGTCAGTGGTTCTCTGCTATTCATAGAGTTTTCAATGGCAGATTGTTTTGGGAGTTGGCTGCCAGGTCCTTCTCCCATTTTTTCAGTGCTAGGCATTGAACCCTCAGAGCACACAGAGTAAGGACTCTACCAACTGAGCTAAACCCCAGCCCCAAGAAAAAGTAATAGAAGCGTTGAATCTGATCAAAATACATTATATGCATCTATGGCAGGTCATAATGAAACCTCGTTATACAATTAACATATGCTAATAAAATGCAGGTGGACTAAAATATAAGGTAACTTTTAGGCTCTATATACAAAGTCTATATGAAACATGGGGCTGGGATTTAGCTCAGTTGGTAGAGCGCTGTGCTGCAGTCTCTGAGGTCCCGAGTTCAATTCCCAGCACTGCAAAAAATGGGAGAAGGACCTGGCAATCCACTCCCAAGGCAATCCCGAAACAGTCAGCCATTGAAAACCCTATGAGGGTCGCTATGAGTCGGATACCGACTTGACAGCACCTAACAACAACAACAACAATATGAAACATGAATGAATTTCGTGTTTAGAGTTGGGTCTCATCCCAAGATAATTGAGTATATGCAACTATTCTAAAAATCCAAAGAATTAAAAAATTTGAAATACTTATCTACCAAACATTTTGCATAAGAAATACTCCACTTGTACATACATTCCATTCTTTCTTTCTGAGAAAGAGAAAATGGGAGAAAACACAAAGAAGGCCTATAAACAAATACCACAGATTTAAACAAAGCAAGAACAAAGCCACCCTTGAAAAGCAGAACAATGGCCTCCCATGAAAGTATATGTACTGTAATAAACAGAAAATATATATTCTCAGCAAGATTAAAGAAGTTACTTCAGTCCTGATGACATTAAGAGTAAAACTGATGAAGATGAAGGAGGATTACATGTAACTGAGAATCAAACTTACCAAATTAAAAACTCAGTGGGACTAGTGAATAGCAAATTGGATACTGCATTAAATCAAATAGGGAAATTAGAAGAAGAGTGAATGTGTAAAATTCCTTAGGAAATCAAAAGAAAAAGACACAGAGATGAAAATGAGATCAATGATGAGGGACCTAGGTAGTGAAAAGTCTATATATTGTAGGAACCGTAGAGCATAGGAACACTAAGAACAGAAACAATAAAGAAAAAATGCGATTGAAGACAATGATACAGCAAAGATCTGGGACTTAAAATTGTGAGATAATACTCTGTTTCAGGTGAATCTCATGAAACTAATACTTAACATAGGCATAACCCTATGGCATTCCCCAATTGCATAATATACAGGGAGAATGTTGTGTATGGGTTGCAAATGTTATTGGGGCAACTGGGTGTTGTATGTAAAGATGTGGACTTTAGAAGGACACAGGCTTGTGTTCAAACTCTGATTCTGGGTGTGGTGGTGCATGCCTATGTTCCCAGCGGCTCTGGAGGCAGAGGCAGGAGGACCTCAAGTTCAAGATCAGAGGCAGTCTGTGTAACTTAGCAAGACCCTATCTCAAAAAGTTAAAAAAAAAGGGGGCTGGGGGGTGCAGCTCAGTGGTCCCGCACTTGCAGAGAATGCAAGCTCAAGACCCTGGGTTCAACCCCCAGTATCACAAAAACAAACAAACAAACAAACAAAAAACTAATAGTTGCTGGTTCTTCTTCTTGTTGTTGTTAGGTATTGTCGAGTCGAGTCCAACACATAGTGACCCTATGTACAGCAGAATGAAACACTTCCCGATTCTGTACCAGACAAAAGATTTTTCTTATGTTTAAGCCCATTGTTGTAGACACTGTGTCAATCCATTTAGTGGGGGATTTTCCTTTTTTTCATTGACCAGCCACTCTCCCAAAGATGATATTCTTCTCCAGGGATTGGTTCCTCCTAACTACATGTCCAAAATATGTAAGATGCAATCTAGCTATCCTTGCTTCCAAGGACCACTATGGTTGCACTTCTAGGACAGATCTGCTGGGTTTTTTTTGGCAGTCCATGGTATATTCAATATTCGTCTCCAGCACCATAGTTCAAAAGCATCAATTCTTCTATCTCCCTTGTTCAATGTCCAGCTTTCACAACCATATGATGTGACTGAAAATACCATGGCATGAGTCGGGTATACCTTATTCTTCAATGTGACATCTTTACTTTTCAATACTTTAAAGAGATCTTTTGCCACAGCTTTTCCCAAAGCAATGCGTCTTTTAATTTCTTGATTGCTGCTTCCACAGGTGTTGATTGTAGAACCAAGTAAAGCAAAATCATGGACATCCTCAATCTTTTTTTCTATTTATTGTGCAATTGGATAGTGACCCAGTTGTAAGGATTTTTATTTTGTTGATGTTGAGTTGCAATCCATAGTGAAGGCTATGTTCTTTGATCTTCATCAATAAATGTTTCACATCCTCTTCACTTTGAGCAAGCAGAGCTTTCAGCCTCATAGCAAAATGCAAGCCCCCACAGTATAGCAAACTGACAGACATGTAGGGGTGTTGGTCCTTAGGTGATGTATGTAGCCTCTGCAAGCCTCGTTTATCCAACTCTAATGTGAGGATTTAGCTCAGTTGGTACAGTGTTGTGCTGCACTATCTGATGACCTGGGTTCAATCCCCAACACTGAAGAAATTTGAGAAGGACATGACAGTCCATTCAGGAACAATCCCGAAACAATCAGCCATTGAAATCCCTGTGAGGGTCACTATGAGTCAAACATGACTCAGTGGCACCTAACAACAACAACAATGTGAGGATAACAATTATTACTTCACAAGGGATTCTGTGATGATTAAAAAAAAATCAGCTTATGCTGGACAAATGACCTCTTTTCAATAATGAAAGCAAAACCAAAGTAAATGCAATCAAAATAATAGGAACATGCAAAAAGTAAAATACAGATCTGAATTATTACTTTAAATATGTTTGTAGTATTTACCAATCATCTGATTTTTTGCCTTTGAGAAAGACTCTTCCTAATGTGGAGTAAATTTTAGAAAACAAAAAGAAAATGACATGGTGTGTGAATACAAATTGAATAACAGGAACTAGGAAAGAGCATAAATCAGTATCATTTCTACAAGTTCACTTAGATATTTTTTGCTGACTTAGTTCTCTTATTAGCAGTATAAATACCCATTTTCAAAACTTTGGGGTATTAATAAAATTAAAAGAAGTATTGTTGTTGTCATGATAGCAAACTAGCCAATAGAATAAAAAAATAGAATAGAAAAGAAATCACAAGAAGCGAAGGACAGATACTAAGAGAAAACTGATAGTAATGAAAGTGTTAATAAGTTGAATGTTAAACCACTCTTAAATCCAGGTGGGTAGTTCTATAATACTAGGACATGGGAGGTAAGGAAGTAGGATCCAGATTTGTGAGGCCAGACTGGGCTATCTAGTGAGTTCAAGGCAAGAATCTATCTAAAAAAAAAAAAAAAAAAAAATCAAAGCAAACAAAAAAATCCAAAACAATGACAAAAAAACCTTA